>JBAMBK010002152.1:0-241940 GCA_037043435.1 Drosophila suboccidentalis | reverse complement strand
GAAGCTGTAGGGTATTAAAAAAACAGTGTTATAAGTTGGGCAAATAATAAGACAGAACTCTCTCGCCTTCTTTTCACCTCCC
This sequence comes from Drosophila suboccidentalis, assembly GCA_037043435.1. Taxonomy (NCBI): domain Eukaryota; kingdom Metazoa; phylum Arthropoda; class Insecta; order Diptera; family Drosophilidae; genus Drosophila; species Drosophila suboccidentalis. The sequence goes on along the minus strand of JBAMBK010002152.1, from coordinate 241,858 downwards.
TCGCATGTTTCGCCTGGTATAATATGTAAATTACTTTTTGGCGCTACGTGGCTTAGGTTACGTCTGAGGATATGTAAAATGAAACAACTAAATAAAAATATAAAATTGAAAAATGAAGGAGATTAGAAAGAGTAGGAGATGATTTGCTTAAATGTCAAGTTAGCCCACAATAAATCAATAAAATAGACTATTATTATTTTGTGGGATATGTGATGAGCGTAAAGTAGGTAAAGTGTCGACTCACTGCATAGTTGTGTGTAGAGTGTGTCCTCTTCTTCAAAACAAACAAATGCAGAGCTCCTTGAACTTTTGCTGAATGTCATTGAAAAGTTCGCTCACCTTCCCAGTGTGCCACAAATCCAGCACACGTGGCAACTGCAGATTCAACACTGTTCAGCTTACAATACTCCAGCGTCTAATTGCGTTACGAGTATCTTGGCCAAGTTTGAATGACAGGCAATAAAAGCGTCTGAATGACACTTGACCAAACCACTTCCGGAGTGACCACTGACCACTGTCCTTTCTCGCCCGTCGGCTATGTAAATAATTTAATTAATATTTTATTATGGGCAAACCGAGCTTGGGGCCAATTGCGACGCCCCGTCGATTTCGAATGCATTCATCAAGTGGGCGAAATAAAAATTGGATTTTTTTATTTATTTACATTTTTGCCACATGCTTGAACGTACTATACATAGCCCCAAGGGATATGCATGCTTGATTTTATTCTGGAGATAAAAGCAGATGCGATTCGAAATGAAAATGCAATGCACACGAGTGTGCAGATATTTGTCTATCTCACTGTATATGGTTGCACATCTATTTGATTTAAATAAACGCGTTGGCGTCAATTTCGTTGCCTGGCAGATGCGAAAAAGTTCAGTTCCAATCAACTTACGACTGTAAATCTGCGTAAATGTTTAGTAAACAGTAAACAAATCGCCAGAGAAACAAAACACACATACATACACATACAGATAGGCAGACAGACAGTCACGCAGACAGACATATTTACATACATATACAATATATGTATATATGTAGATACAGTTAGTTGGCCATAAATCGATGGGCATTATGTGCGCTAATAAAAGTTTAAGACGCTCCAATAATGCCAGACATTCATTTTTTGAAGATTACGCATACGCCGCGTGGGCTGATAATGTTCTATCATATACGATGATATGCTCTATAATATAAATATACTCTATTAACTGTTAGTTTTACAGCCAAGTCATCAAGTTGGCAAATTGTTTTCACTCACCTGTCGCCTTTTATAGCTTCCGAATTGTTCTCTTTTACTATAGACAAGTCAGATTTTAGGATCAAATATTGCACAGCGAAGGAGTAGTGAAATCTAAACCTCTTGAAATTATTAATTAAATGCTGGTTTTCTTATACCAAGTCAATAAAAGTAAAGTTAAGTTAAAGTTGACAACTTGAAACTAGGTTTAATACCATTTCATATATATAATATAGTTGCTTGACAAATTGAATTGCCTTGTATTTAATTTTTAAAAAGTGTATTCAAAATTCGATTAGTTAAACTTTTTTACACTCAGCTGCTTCTCATCAAGTTGGCTTTTATTATCAGCTTAGCGCCGTTTTCATAACCCTTTATAACCAGATTTCTAGACTTTATCTACGGCATGGCACACTCTAATTGTCTAAGTGCCTGTGTGTGTGTGTGTGTATTATCGTTGATGACTTCAAGGTTAGCTACCAAAAACATAAAGGACGAAAAACGGAAGAAATGCTGAACAAATTCTCATGACAGTGAAAGTAATAAATAATGAATTGTACGAGTTTATGCGAGCAATAAGCAAAGCACGCAGCATATGTACATGAAATGTTATGTACATAGATGCATATGTATGTGTATATATAAACCATATAAGTTTGCGTGCTGCGGCGTCGTTGACACGGAACAGCAGCAGAATCAGAACCAGGAGCTGGAGTAGAAGACGCAGTTGGAATGAGAAACCTTTACCCTGTTTTCACTTTGCTTTTGCTTTTACGCACGTCAAACAGTCCCGCTGAGTTTGGGTTTGGGTTTGAGTTAGAGCCAAGTTTTGTTTAGGCCAGGGGGCAAAAAGAAGAGGAGGAAGAGGAGGAGGAGGATTGTGGCAATCGACGAACCTTTTCGCTTTGTTCTTTGGTCTCAAGTTTCGGAAACTGACGTCGTCGTCGTCGTCGTCACAGTTGCCACAAGTTTGCCAAGTGATTGAATTGAATGCTCTGAATTTGCTTGAAAATAAAACTTTAAATTACAATCAATGGCATAACCACGCCCCCCCTCCAACTAACCTCCCACCCCTGTCTTGTACCCTCGAGTTGCGCATTGTACTTGCAAATTTACTTAATGTATGCTTTTAGGCAGCTTGAACTGGCCAGCAGGTGTTGGCCTGGTTGGATTACAAGTTTTCCTGGCCATTTTCAACAATTTCAACTTTTTTAGTTTTGTTGTAAAACTTGACTCGCAGGCAACATTTAAAGTTTAGCCAACGCTTCAACTTGAACAAAACTCTCGGCCAAACTTACTTTGCAAATCCTTTTAGTGAATTTGCTCAAGTTCGTGCTCAAATAACTTTACCGCCGAACTGTTCAATATTCATGTTTTAAATATGCAAATCAGCATTTTGAATGGACATTAAGCAAGCTCAAGTTTGCTCTACGAGTACAAATACAATCGAAAACTTCGACTTGTAATTTACCCAGCTATTTCCCAGTAAAGTGACTACGAAAACTTATTAATGTTTGATCAAGTGCGTCGACTTTTGTGTGATTTGTTTCTGGGTGTCTTTTACTCCTACGACAATTGGCAAGTTATTGAAACAGTTGACATTTTATTGGATATTTAATTCAATTCTTAACAAGTTTTGAAAGCATTTCTTAATTACTTGTGAATGTGAAATGAGTTATGCTTTTAATAGTGAATTGTGAATTTGAAATGAGTTATCTATTGAATTTATTTTAGCCACTCTCTATATTTGTTTTGCTTGTTCGGACAGATTAAATAACAATGCGTATACTCAATATAGAAATATATAAAATTGTATATTTGGAATTGCCTTTGTAATTATAATAAAATTATATACTCGTATTTAATAGTATAAAAATTGGGCAGACAATTTACAAAAAAAGAATGTCTCTCTTTTTATATCAATAAAAGCTCTTAATACAATTGTTGCTCTAAAAATTGTATAACACTGTTTAGCTTCTGAGTTTTTGCTTAAGATAAGCTATAATAAAACTCTTAGCATTTATAATAAGCTATAATAAAATTCTTAGATATCCGAGTACATATGGTATTCATTTTAATTTCCTATCTTTTATTGCCTCTCTTTCTATTCTTGTTGTTTACTTGACCTTGGTAACACTGCGTATGCTTCATAAATGTAAAGTCAACTTACAAATTAAGTCGCTTGTTTTTATCACATTTGGTGATAAACAAATTAGTTTATTTATCAGCTTAAATTGTTTATCTGAACACGTATTCATTACGGCCACCTTCAAAACTGTTTGAGAGTTCGTTTTTGAGCTGCAATAATCAGTTTAATATTATCCTGCTGCCTTTTGGCCATATTCGATTAAGTGCTGCAATGGCCATAAGGCTTTTAATGGAATTATGATGAATGTTGCCCCGACAGCATTAACGCTTCAGTTCACACAAACACAAACACACAGATACACAGACAGTTTGTTCCGCGTTCAACATCCGCTTTAAGTGAATGCTCGGCATTTAAAGCAACAACATTCTTCAGCATTCTCGCACACACACGCATTGATTCGTCAGCATTTTAATTACACTCACTGTGATTACACACATGCCCGGAATTGGGCAGGTGTCGATGGTCATTGCAACCACCCACATGGCAGACCAACCGTCCAACCACCCAGCCACCCACTCAGCCACCCTTTAATCAGAATCGAACGCCTTCTTATCGCAAACAGACTCCATGTGCCATTGTTGTTTTTTGGTTGTTCAACAGAAAAGTCCCCTTTGCCTCAATCCATCCCTCATCCTCTCTTCCTCGCTCTCTCAGATACTTTTTTCACGTCAGCACAATTAAAATTTGTTATGAGCTGTAAAATTTCTTAATTTTGATGAATTTATATGTCCAACAATAAACTCAGTCTACAACAACAACAAAATCGCAAAAATACATATAACAAAAGGCTCAACAAGCCGAAACATATGCAAATGTAATGCATATACATTTTACCCACACTCGCATAAGTATTTTGTTGTATTCTTTTATTGTATACTCAAAATGTTCACTGCCTTTTTGGCATTTTTAAAATGTAATTAACGAGGCAATTTTGGAGCGCATCTTCTGTCGCAAATACACTCACTTGAGTGTCTTACTTATGTGTGTTGTCAAGCTGTGTGGCCAACTTGAAACTTTCATAACAAAATCAAAATTGTATTAATTTTGTTGAAAATAATTTTAATTTGCCAGAATGCGATTTTGATTCAAAAGGTCCCACTTGTGTTCAAATTTTTAACTTTTAATCAACTTTTAAATTTTTTTTTGTTAAAATTCATGATAAAATGGATAAATATTTTGACTTGTGACCAACTTCAACCTTTCATAACATTGCCAAAAATGCGGAATGTTAATTAAATCATAGCTTAACCTCTTTATTTATTCTGCATTCAAAAATTATTTATTTATACATCAAAATACAACAAATTAAACTTGATTCTGAACTTTACACGTTTATAAAAATACTTCGAAATTTTCGAACTCTAGGCGCTATAATATATACATATTACTATATTTTCTGAAAAATACTCCTCCTATATACTCCTCCAAAACTCCTTTCCTTTCTCTGTCCCTCATTTTTGTATAGTTCATAATATATTTATTCAATTTTCAGCTAGAGCATTCAGTCTACGCTGTATTCGCATATTTCTTTTTCATATATCTAAAGCAAAAGATTTGCTAAAGATTTGTTTTTGCGCTTTTCATTTTATGGACTCACAATTTGCATTTCAAAAGCCATTAAAAATGTATAATTGCTAAGTAATGGGGCAGCAACAACAGCGGCAAATGTAACTAAAACTTGAGGCACGGACAAAAGTTGCCTGGCGGTTAATTTGATAAAAAAATAAAGAAAACAAAAAAGTTGCGGCAGCTTACACAAATTTATAAACCTAATTTAGCTCTTTGACTGATATATTTCTCTTGTTTGGCTTTTTTATTTTTCAGCAGAGCATGAAATGAAGCAGCAGCTGCTTGGAGGAAAATTGTAGAAAGCAACATACAAAAAGAAAAACAAATAAAAAACTGAACCTGAGAAAAATGTCAGCAACCTTAGTACAAAAGAAATTAAACAAGAAAACGATACTGAATAGTAATTTGGAGGCGAAGGCGTCAGAGGAGCAGAGTCAGCAGCAGGCAGCAACGAGGCTAACAAGGACAGTTGTGGGCGTGGCAAGTCCAAAACATATTGCGACCATATCTTTGATGCTGCAATACGATATCGATAATACCTTGAATGCGCTCAAGGAGCAAACGAATTCAAAGAGCCGGCAACGAAATGCGTTAATGGATTTAACAACAAACAACAGTAACAGTAACAACAGCAACAGCAACAGCAACAACAACAACAATTGTGTAAACCATAACAAAGACCAGGATAACAATTTGGAGGAGGAGATGCCATCACAAACGCCAACATCGTCGGGCAGTCCCAGCGTCGAGGAGGAACTGGAGGTGCTGGACATTGTCACCGGCAAGACATGTGTTGGCGTCCCAAATGGCTTCATGCCACCGACGCCTCCAGCCACGCCCAATTTACAGAATACAGCGCAAAAACGTTGGCGCATCCTGGCCAAAGTATTGCGCAAGGATTCCGAGGAAACTGTGAGCTCGTCGAGCGATGAATTTAGCGAGGAGCAGACGGCATCGGTGCGACGCTTCAAGAGCTTCGATCTGTTGCGTCAGGACAGCTTCGAGGATCATGTGAGCCTCAAGTGCCTGGGGAAGACGGAGAACTGGTACAAGTATCGCATGCAGTTGCACAATGATATCGAGTATTCGGTGAATATTCATCACATGGAACGACAGCTGACGGCCAACGATCTCATGGGCTTCAACAACACGGGCAACATTTGTGTGTGGCCCTCGGAGGAGGCACTTACCGCCCTCGTGCTCTCCGATCTTGCCGCGTATCGTGGCAAATGGATATTGGAGCTGGGCGGTGGCTTCACCTCCTTGGCTGGCCTCATGTTGGCCAAATATGCCAAACCCTATGCGGTCCATCTCACCGATGGCAACGAGGTGAGCGTGGAGAATGTCCGCAAGACTGTCTGCCTCAATGAGTTGAGTTGCTACACGAAATGCTCCGTGTTGAAGTGGCAGGAGGCAGCGGCACGTGCCCACGCCGAGCACTCCAAGTTTGAGTTTATCCTGTGCGCCGATTGTCTGTTCTTCGACGAGGCGAGATCGGCCCTGGTCGATACCATCTGGTATTATCTGGCACCCCATGGAGTTGCCCTCATCATGGCGCCCCGTCGCGGCCGCACTCTGAATGTGTTCCGGGATGAGTGTGTGGCACGTGGCTTCCAAGTCGATTTGGCCACACGCTACAATGAGACCATTTGGCAGCGTCATCTTCAGCTTAAGACGGACTCGGCCCTCTACGACGAGGACCTGCACTATCCCCTTCTGTTGCGCCTCTGCAAGTCGCACAGCTAGAGCAGACGGCAGAGGGGGCAATGGGGTAAAATTACCAGCTGGACAGCTGGCTGAGTATGTTCAATTAACGATTAGTCAATGTTTTAGTTGATAGCAAGCAAATTCCAGTTTACACCTAAAATATATATATATAAAAAAAACAACAAACAAACAAAAACTAAAAAAGGCCCCATTTAAGAAAATATTATTATAAGTGTAGGCCCGAATAAAGAATTCCTCCCACATTGCACCTAGAAGAAACAAAGAAATGTAGAAAAATTGTATAAATTTGGTTGGTTCTTTTAAATACGTCAAACACTTTTTTTTAATAATAATAATATTAATTGGAATTTAATAAAACATAATGTTTGCATTGGCATATGAAAGTCTCCTTTCAAATTTTTGTTTTGATAAAAATACAAATTAAAATTTTAGTATACGTTTATATTTTGAAGAACCAATCAATTGTCAACTTAATTATAATTCGTTTTTAAGTTCCTTTGATATGTAAATTTGATTTGCGTTGATTCCACAGTTTTGTAACTACGATATACGATAAATACAAAATACTCCACTATATAATTATCATAAATGATTTACCTACATATACACACACACACACACAAACACAAGTATTATTTAAATTTAATTTAAAGCTGTATAGCATAATTTTAGGATGCTTTTTGTTAGACAAAACCAAAGAAAAGTAAACAAATTTTCCTTATACTAAAGATATTGTCATAGAAATAGAAAAAAACAAAAAACAAAAAACAAAAACGTTGCCAGCGCTCGACCAATTAATTAATAGTTAAATAAACTTAGTTTATGTAATTATAGAGCATGTGTTAATGGTTATACAATGATGATAATGATGAGATAAACACAGAAATACAGTATAAAATGCCACAAAAATGTTAAACGTGTCTATGCAATTGTCATAACCAGTGGGAGCTTCCTGTTCCTCTACCCCTTTTGGCCATGTCACGAAGTGATGTCAATGATAATTATCAGAACACACACAGAGCTATTGGCGGGTCGTTTATTAAAGAGTATTAGCGATTTTTTTTATCGCCCACAGCGAGGTAATTACTTTAATTGTGCCTGGCTGGCACTGTCACAGGCCGCAAAATAGGCCACAGGACAAGAGGACAACGATGACGACGTCGGCCGTGTCCTGTTCGTGCGAGCACTCTATTCTTTTTTTCTATTTTATGTGGGGTTGATAGGGTAAGTATAACACACAATTATATTTGGGTCAGTTTAAGCTCATTAAGCGTAATTGAATTTAACATTTGAATCCAGCCCTTACTTTTGGCAGGGTATCCCATACCAATTTAGATTTAAATTATTTATCTATATAACATTAACTGATGTCAGGAGACACCAGATATTATTTTAATAAAAGTAAAATTGTTTCTTTGGCAGAATTTTAAGTTATTTAAAAAAAAAAATAAGCAAGAATATTTTAGCATATCAATTTTAAAACTTAAACCTAAGAATTCTGTCCATATGTCATGATAATAAATATTAAAGGGTGTTTTAGTAGTCGCTACATCTCAAGTTCTGAAACTTGTTTGTCTTGTGTTTTGGGAACCAGCTGAAAAATCAAAAATAAAATAAAAATAAATCTGATAAGCGCAAATTACAAAGCAAACTCAACAACACGCTCACACACACACACACATGTATCTCTGCTCCTCCTTTTTGACCCAGTATGTGTATTTTCGAATATGTATGTACTTGAAGCTATGTATTTGTGTGCGTCATTAACGAGGTCATTGGTAAGTAAGCTTGTTTGATGTGCTCGAGACATGTAATCCAGGCTAGGGCCCAAGTCAAACAATCGACAGAGACAAGTCTTGTCCAGGGACAGAGGACAGGAAGGCGGACTGGGACAACGTTGCGTATACGCGTCGTGTGCTGGCCAAGCGAAGCCATGTCAATTTTGTCCAGATGGGGAAGGTTGACTGCTAATGACATGCGACTGCTGGTTGCCATGTCTTTCTATGCAAATCAGGATACTTGGCGACGACCACTCAATTATGCGCCACACACCACATATTGTACACACACACACATGCACAAGCACGCAGCCATTCTCACACACACGCATGCCTATGCTTGCTACGACTACTAAAATTTCGTTGCCTACTTTCAGGCACATAGTAAAAACACACTTTGCTTTTCTTTCGACCAAACTTTGGATTTCAAGCTTTCAGCGTGCACATTGTTTTCAGGTGGGCGTGGCAAATGATTTGGCAAACACATTTCAATTTGCGCTTTGTTTGCCTCTTCGCTTTGTCCGTGTCCTTTGTGGGCCTGTTTGCGAGGCAATCCTTAAAGCCTCATGGGAAACTTGCCAAAGAGTTTTACGGCGCCAACAGGTGTTCCAATTGTAAAAGACCTTGCCTCGTTTCTCTTCTTCTGTTCTGTTCAGTTCGGTTCCGTGCGGTTTGGTTCCGTGTTATTTTTAGTTGAAAGCCTCATTAAATTTTTAATTAATGAAATTATGGGAATGTGCTTTTTGAGTGCACGTTACGTTCAAGTTGTTTGCCAAGGGATTTGTCGACACCGAGTTGAAATATTTATGAGGCCGACTAGAGGTTCCAAGGGTAGCTTGATCCGTGTAGCGGTCACTGTCCCTTAATTTAGCTCTAAGGAATACAAAAACATAACGTCATATGACAACACAGGTGGCCCATTACATAATGACGAGCTAACAAAGCTGACCTTGACATATCAACAAATTTGGGTTTATGTCAGCAAAATTTACGCGTTTTTTATACAAATATATTTATTTTGATGTTATGGTAAGTATATGTTGAGGCGCCGTCTAATTATCATATGAATTGTAGGCATAATCCATTATTAAATAGGAAGTTACATTGCGTGTTAGTGAATTAACAAGTTCTAGCGTGAAAATAGGCCAGCACAATGTGAAACTTATGTGGTCGGTGGAAACACCCAAAAAAAGTCCTAAGCTAGATCACGATAAGTAGCAGCTAAGTACCTTAACTAAATGGAAAATTATAGAAGGTTTTATTTAGTAGATGGGCGAGGTCAAAAAGCAATAAAAATAAATGGAGTTTCACTCGATTCAACTCAGCTTTCAATAAACATTAAATAAAGGAAATCGATCAATTGTAATTAAAGATAAACTAATGTTAATAATATTTTTCGTTTAACTTATATATAAATACCTCATTACTTATCTCATAAGCATTATTGTTCAAGTTAACCATAAAATATACGTTAAGATTTCGATAATTTCAAAAATGCCTTAATTATCCGATTATTTATCTTAATAACAACTATAAAAAAACGTAAGTTCATAAATTTTATAGCCTAAAGTAAGCTTATTAATATTTATTAGCTACTTAAAAAATCCAAAAGAAAATAAGAAAACTTAAAAAATGAAACCACCAAAGCGTTAAATTCGATTATGCAACGAAAATTGTTGTAAAGATGTAATGTACACATAAAATAACAAATTGTAAAGTAAAGCATTGCTTATTTATTTGTATATAATCAAAGAGAAACTGCTTATTCGACGTTTTTAATTGATTTCAAGTTTGAGTTGACTACAAAAGCAGCAAATATATATTATATGAAAATCTTTATAATGCCCATTGAATAGTGCCGATGCAAAAGCAGTGGCTAAAATTGTTGGCTATAGAAAACTAATAACAATAATACTGCTGATTAAGCATTAATCAAAGCAGCTGGGAAAAGAAACAATAGGCGAACGCAGGCCAAAAAGGGAAAGTGATTCTCTGCGTTCGATTCGATTTCAACAACAACCACAACTTTTATAAGCCGCTTGTTTGAGTTTGTCGCCAGCTTTAATTATATAAAAAGGTTTTCGCTTTAGACCCAAACTCAATATGGATTTTTAATTTAGCGCGTGTAACACTTGAGAGAAAAACAAATGAAAGAAAAACACACACACAATTTTCCAAAAAGCGCGATAAGCGGCTGCTGATAAGCGTTCGACGTTCCTGCTTAACATTTCAGCTGTTAGGTCTATGTATAATCAACAACAACAACAATAACAACAAGAGCAATAACAACAGCAGCAGCCGCAACGGCAACCACAACCTAAAACCGAAAGCATATGGCAAGCATATGATATGCGAAAGCTCTCTCACAAAAGCTCGCTGTCTTTCAACTGTCGCTCACTCTCTCCTTCGCTCTCTTTTGCTGGCTCGCGCGGCCTTGGCATTCGGAACAGCTGTTTATTTTTTCTTTTCGATGAGCTTCGTTGGCCGTTCAGTGGCAGCGCTGCTTTCAGTTGTGGGACGCCATCGAAGGCGTGCGGTTGTCGCTGTTTACGTTGCGCTTGTCGTTTAAGTCTTTTGTTCAATCACAGAAGTGAAACACGCAAGATAGAATCTATCATTATTTATTATTATTACTAATTTCACAGTGTGCTCAGCTGTGCAAGTGTATGTGAATCAAAGTGAAATTTGATGTGACAACAATAAAAGCATATAATAATATTTATTATTTGTTATATTATTTAAAACATAAACAAAGAACAATACCAATTTGTGCTGCCCAATTGACACACATTCGAATGCAACAAATTTCATAAATCAAGCCAAAATAAAAAAGAAACAAAATAATGTCAAACAAATCAATGCCGTTAATACTGCTGCTATTGCTGTTGCTGCTGCCGGCAATGCCAGATGCTGCCGCGGCAACAGCAGCACGACGCGCCCGAATATCAGCAACTAGCAGCAGCAGCAACGCCAACAACAATGAGCCGTTGACAGAGCCCAAACAGTCGGCCGAGACGTCATCAAAGACAACGGCAGCAGTAGGAAAATTGAAAACATCTGCAGACAGCAAATATGGTGAGTCCTAAGGAAAAAATACAACAACAACAAAAAAAGTAAGGAATGGAACTACGTGCCTCTGCCGCCCGCTTGCTTGTCTGGTATTCTGTTCTGTTGTTGCAAGCTGCCTAATTGCATTTGGTCACGATTTGTGATCTTGCAACGTGTGCATTTCTTATGGCCCAACGGCCTGGCCTGTCTGCCCCAAAGGAGACCTTGTTTGCAGCAGCCAGGGAAAACAGCGAGACCAACAGCAACAACAGCAACAACAGCAACAACAGCAACAACAACAACAATAACAACCACATTAACAACAGTGGCAGCCGCAACAAAAAAGGGTTGCCCTTGGCAGCGAAATTGTTTCACGCTTTGCGAGTGCATATAAAAAACAAAAGACTTAGGCAACGAACTTGCCGCTAGCACTAATTTTAGCTATTTTATGCCAATCAAGCGCTGCATAGTCGGGAAATGTACAAACGTTTCCTGCCCAGTCGAACAACAACAGCAACCACCGCAAAAAGAGGCCGCGGTCGCGGCCCCGCCCCAGAACCGCAAAACGTGGCGGAAATTGCGGCAGCTTTTAATGGTCAGTTGCTGAGAGCAAAAGTGTCATTAGGCCATGTGCAATGTCAGTGCTTAGCCCGCTGGTAAGCTCTGCTTTAAGACAATTAGCTGGCTATTAAACCGAAACCGAACCATGTGTTGCATAACAAACACACACACACATGCCACACTTAAGTGCAACGTCATGTTGCAGTCACAACCGAAAAAATCTCTCTTTTATTCTTCAAGTGAAAAATATCATTAATCAGGCGATTTATTTGCTGATGCTGCAACTTCCATGGTCAGTTTGTCATCCTTTGCTGACAGTTTCCAATCAGTTTTTGCCGCTGTCATTGCCAGACGAAGACGGGGTAAGAAGTGGAGGCGGAGGAGTAGAAGGAAGATAAAGTTGTCTACTAATAAAATTGCCAGAGACGTCGCCACCTTGATGTGGCGGTTCTAATGGCATCTCAGAGCTCAGAATTTGTGCCAACTGTTTGACAGCCATGCATTTTCACTTTTCCATGTATATTTCTATTTCTATTTCTATTTATTTGTTGTTGTTCGTTTTATTTTTTTATTTATTTGCTGTTGTATGTGGCAGACTCTGTGTGAAATTCGCCTAAATGCCGAATGCAACACGGAGGCGGCCTGGCGAATTCAAAATTGGTGTCAATGATTTCAACATGGGAAAAAGCACAAGCACAACAGCAACACAGCAACTGCAACAACTACTTACAACAGCAGCAGCAACAACAACAACAACTTTGAACAAACAAGATGCTAGCAAACATCCAAACAACATTTCAGCTGCTTAGCACAGAAAATGGCATTTCTAATTGCACATTATGCAAGGTTCTACTAAGTAGAAATGGAGAAAATGCACTTTAAATACACACGAAAGAGAAGGAGGGGAAGAGGGAAAAAAAGTGGAAGTTGTTTCTGTGGAAGATATGCCTCAAATGTGGCATTGATTTGTGCTACAGCAAATTAGAAATTTCGGTGCAATTACTTGACTTGATTTGCGAGCTATTTAGCTCATAGCTGGCACAAAACATTGAAAAGAGATAAATGTTTTCTTTTAAAAAAAATAATATATAAAATAAAAAAATTTCTTTACATCATACATTTTATTAATGACTATTTGTCATAAATCTAAAAATTATCTTTGACATTCATACACTTGAGTTGTTAAGTCTTATAAATATTATGAGCTCTTTTCAATTAAATTTCTATAAACACTTAACTCTTTATATTTTTATATTTCTCTCTGCAGAATAAATTTTAATTTTTTTAACATCAAGTAATACGAATACACGATATTTAAATATTTCTCTTTAGACACTTTCATTTTCCTCACATAAAAATAATATAGTTCATAACCAATTTGTTGTCTAACTTTCCCTTATATGAAATGTGTATTAATATTTTTCAGGATTAACATAGTCAAAGTGTTTAACATTCAGTAAATACTTTTTGAACTCGGAAATATTAAGTATTCGTCTCTTACTTTCTTTTTTAAAAATTTAAAGTTTTGAATTGAGCTTTGGAATTTCTTGCTTCAAAGCTGGATGGTATTTTTTCAAATCTATTTAAACTTAGTTACACTTTTCTTTATATTAAATATAACACTCGGATTTATACTCAACACTTCGGATTTTTTTGCGATCCTGCTAAGACGTGTGAATTTAATTAAAGAGATATTTAAAATTGCGAGCTTATCATTTGGATAATTAACTTTTGTTTATATATTTATCCATTAAATTCTTGTTGAAAGAACATCTTCTGTGCTTAGGCTTCTCCAACTGACTTGTATATTATGCTATAATATTTCTCTTATAGCTTAGATATTAAAGTAATTTTGAATTTAATTCTCTAATGATTTAACGACCATTCAATCACTAAAAAATGATGTTTGATCTATCATGTTTATTAATCGTAAACCTAGAATAAGCTCCAGCTACCAATTAGCATCAGTTTTGTTGCCAATCTACTTGTTTCTTCCTTGGCAACGTTGGGCACTTAATGTGATTTCGAATGACTTACAGCTGGTTGCGTCTTCCATCTGTTAGCCGGACATGCTAATTCCCGGCACACTTTCAGCCAAATCGACCATCACCTGTGGTGTAACAAGACAACCAAAACAACAGCTAAAGATCTTAGCCCAGGTAGTAGCAATGGCCTGACATGAAAAACAAAAAACTAGAAAAGAAAATAAAAACCAAAACTAATGTAAAAGCGAGTCTCAGTGGTAGACTACATTTTTTTGTGAAACAAGTTCTTAGATTTCCCTTGCTGCTGCTCTTCCTCTTCCTCCTTCTCCTTAACTTTTGTCTTTTACCTTTTGCTGTTAACTGATTTGCATGCAGGCAGCAACATCGACTTGGGCCTTCAATGAACCAACAACAATAACAAAAACAGCAGCAACAGAGGCAGCAGCAATTGTAATTTCAGTTGCAGTTTCAGTTGCATCTGCAGTTGACTAACCCCATTTTATGGTATATATATATATACATATATATACACACATATATTTACGTATGTATGTGAGTAACCCGCATTTGGGAATAACATTTGGGCCTTTTGCAGAGATACGCGGTGTTGCTGGTGAACCAAATTACAAATCGGTGAATCTGACCTGGGAAGTTGAGTTCGTGACGTCGGCCCATGACACAGATACCAATAACAAGAATGCCAATGGGCCAATGGACGTGGATGTGGATGTGGACGTGACAAATATGAGCAATGATGTGGAACCACCCAAAGACTTTCAGATCTTCTACTGTGAAATGCAGAACTATGGACCACAACGTTGTCGCGTCAAGTTGGTCAACGGCACCGCCGCCGAGTTGCCCGACCAGGATGCCGAGTAAGTTAATCCGATTCCCCGAGTAGAGTTTGGAAACCCAAAAATGGAGCATCTAAATTGGGTAACTTGCAATTGGTATATACAAATTAGAAAACCAAAATTGGGATTAGTGTAATGGGAAAACTAAATTATAATCATAGAGAAATAAAATGAATTTACAAGGCAAAAAAAAGAAAGAGAAAAAAATCTAAAATATAAATTTTGAATCGCTCTTTTTCTCACTAATGTTTTAAACGAGTAAATTTCTAGCAGAAAAACTGTAATAAAACTTTTTTATTATAAAAGAAACCTGATTTAACATTTATTTAGAATTGTTTTGAAATAATTAAGAATGTATTGTGCGATTAAATAAAATTGAATAGTACTTTTTGAAAAGAAAATTCAAGTGGAGTCAAAACTGATATTATTTTCCTAATTTATGTGCTTTAAATGGTTTTCGAATTTTAATATCCTAGTACTGTTTTTCTTTGTGTTTGCTTCTTTAAATTATTTTCTTTGTATTTTTTTTTAACTCATCCAAAAATATTTGGTACTTGCAAGAGTTACCGTTGATTCGCCCAACATTTGTTAACTTTGCTCTTTCATTTCAGCACTCAAGTGCAACACTTTGCGGCAGCTGTCGACAATCTGAGAATGGCCACCAGATACAGCTTCCACATTCGTCCCGTGCAGCAGCGTCGCCTACGCAGCAGCAGCGCCCGCGCCGAATTCCATGACGAGAACGAGATTGACAGCGCGGGAAGTGGCGCGGGGGGGCACTTGGCTGGCCAGAGCATCATTATACCCACCAAGGGCTGTAAGTGGAGATCACAACTTAAACACACACTCAACTCGAATTAACATTGCCACATTTTAGTCTCGGCTCATGCCACACAGTGTCTGGCACATGCCTCAGAGATTGAAGTGGAAACGGGTCCATATTTTGGTGGTCGCATTGTCGTCGATGGCGGCGATTGTGGCATCAAGGGAAATGCCAATGATCCCGCCGATAAGTACACAATGCGCATCGATCATAAGCTATGTGGCAGCATGGTCAAGCCGGAGACAAACACCGTGGAGACCTTCATCACAGTGCAGGAGAATCTGGGCATCTTTACGCACAGCACGAGGCGGTAAGTGGGAAAGTGGGAGAGTGAGAAAGTGAGAAAATGGCGAAAAATTAACGGGACAATCAAGTACTGCTTCATATAAATATAATTATTGTATATTCTCAGTTGATTAATTTATTGCTGGGGTATAAAAAATATATTTATTAAAGTATTGCGATTTTTAGAATCTATCTAAAGATTATGAGTTTATAATTTTATGAAATCGATATCACATATAATTGATTTATATAAAAGAAACATAAAATGTATTTAATAGTTTCGTACATTTTCACATTTTATCAAAATGTATACAGTTTCATATGTTTTTATTTTTCCATAACATTTTTTTTATTTCTTTGTATTCCAGTTTCGTAGTTGTCTGCAGCTATCAATCGGGCATTCAAACAGTGCGTGCCAGCTTCACGGTGCCCGGCAAGAATGCGGGCGTGGCAGCTGCCGTGGAGCACAATGATCCCTTCCAGCCGGATGATGAGCGTTTGGGCCGAGAACTGCGACACATGCGCTTCGTGAACAAAAGCGAATTGGTGCTCAAGGAATCCGAGTCGGAGTCAACGGAGCAGGCAGCTGTGGTCAGGGAAACACAGGCAACAGAGACGGGGAAGGGGGAGCAGCAGCAGCAGCTGGAAGAGGAGGAAGACGAAGAAGGCGCAGAGCCACAGGTAGAGTTACAGAAACCCCTGACTGCCAATCGCCAGCAGGGACGTGCTCTGAGCCTCTCCAGCCTCAATGAGTTGAACAACTTGGCCGAAACGGAGTTGGAGCTGGAGGCGCCGGCACAGGGACGCCAGCTGGAGCAGCTGGGCACAAAGTATGCCAAACTGGTTGTGGATCAGGGGCCAGGACATGGTTATAATGGAGCCACATGGACGTCCGCTCGAGCCAAGGCGGATGCAAATGATGATGATGAGTGTAAGTAGATGCATAAATGGCCAACTGACAAGCTGACAATCGTGATTGTTCTAACTTCTGCTCCCTCTCACTCCCTCTCACTCTCTCTCCCTCTCTCTATCTCGCTCTCTCTCACAGTCTATGCCGCCCCGCTGCGTTATATAAGCGCCAATCTGGGCAGCGTGCTGGTAACTGTTTCCATATCTGTGATAATCATCAGCATTTGCATCGTTCTGTTGCAACGTCAGCGACTGCGGCCCAACAACAAGAGGCAACCATCTGTTGCCTGCCCCACCGCCCATCTGCCGCACAAGACGCTGCCCCGTGCACTGCAGCATCAGCAATATCAGTGCACCTTGTAGACAGCGAGCAACCTTCAAGCGACTCGTGCAACAGCCGTGTGGCATGCAGCTAACTATGCCCACTTGTCTTGCTGAATGCAACACAACCCAACACAGCTTTAAGTTGCCCCCTGGCAACTCTGGCTAACCCATTTAGCTGAAGACGACTGGGCATAGTACTCGTACCACCTTCACCTCCCTCACCCCCTTCTCCTCCATTCCCTCCACTTGGGAGACTCGGCCAACGGTACTCACGGGATCGACTGAGGCAAGAACAACAAACAGTTTTTCAGCCCACACGAAACTGACGTTTAGCAACAACAAAAAAACCGTAATCTATGCAAATTTACAAAAGAAAATAAGATACTTAATTCTAGACTATTTTTCTTAGCTGTGCAAATTTGATATGATTCTAGTATTTAGTATTTTTTGGATTAAAGCAACAGCGAGATTAGCTTTTAGTATTTTAGCTCTTAAGTTTTTGTATAAAACTTATTTAATGACAAATAAACTTACTCATATTTCTACATTTTATAACTTGAAAATTGTGTTTTAAATATTTGTGGAAAGTCAAATGAAAGAAATGGAAATTGTAGGGTGTTAATGAAAACTTTGAAAAGTCCGTAAGTACTTTTTAAATTAAAAAATAGAATGGTCTAAGAATTAATTACAGCGCATCTTAAAGTCTATAATGACCTACAGCATCTTCAATTCCATTCAGTTTTGGCATATTTATGACAACTCAAAGTTAGTATTTTACAGACCAATAAATTTTATCGCTTGGCAATTTCATTGAACTTCTCCAAAGGCACCCATATAACGTAATCATCAGCATCTTAATTATCATTATCATCAGCAACTTTATTCAAGTAGAAGCATACTACATATATAAACTGTGGAGTTAAATCTTTGTTGTAAAGCTTTTCTTTAATGATTCCATCAAGAATATAAATGTCGTTGCGTTTAACGACAATAACAAAGAGCAACAACATGTTACGAAATTATGTTAAGTGCAGCAAGAACAACAAGAACAACAACAACGGATAATGGACAATGAAACAACGGACAGAGGTAACAGTCAACGGACAATTTGCATGAAAGTGGCACAAAACGTTGTCAGCAAAGTTTTCAGTTTTGTTTTCTGGGTTCTTGAACGGAAGCCGGCAGATAAACCAACAACAGCAACAACAACAAAGATAAAAATTTATAGTAATAATAATGACAAGAAAACAAAGCGACAAACATAAATTTAAACTTCCAACATGCAACTTCAACTTCCAACTTCAATTTAGCCCAATATGGAGAAATGTTCATCCGAAAACTTTCCGATTGAAGTGTCTAGGAAGGGGAAGTGCTTAAATGGATTTTGCATATAAAAGCCATTAGGCATTTTTTTTATTATCATCAGTAAACATGATAATTATCATCATGTTGATCACAAGAAAGGTCCATTGTTGTTGGTCTATTATTATTAGAACACAAAAACCAAGTGAGCGTTAAGATCGCCAAGTTGGAAACAAAAAACTTTCTCATCAGCTGGAACTGAGACTAAGACTGAGATAGAGACTGAAACTGTCTTGGAGATGGACTTCACCTTCACCCATTTGCAATGCAGTCGACTGCTCAAATTTCACCCACAATGCGTTCTACGTTGATTAGCATGTGGCATAGATAAATCTTTCGAGTGTTTGGGCTTCCGTTTCCCTTTGTCGACGTATATTGCGAATGCTTTCAATGTTTAGGCGAGCATAACGTTGCTGCACTTATTAAAGATGACTTGGTGCTGGCTTAAGACTAGACTAGTAGGCATAATGAGGCCAACGATCTTGGCCAGAGGCAGCCAAACAACTTAATGAGACACCAACTTCGACCGCAGCCCCATAGCCCCCATAGTCTCCATAGCCCCATAGTCTCTTTTGTTGTCTCTCTGGCATTAGAATGCGAGCGACTCTCGACGAAAGTAAAAATTGTGAAAGTTTTTCTTCTTTTTCTATTTTTTCCTTTATTTTTTTAAACACTTTTTTGTAAGCGTAGCTTAGCTTTTAAATTGCTTTGCCAAAAAAAAAAAATAATAATAATAATAACCATACGCATTAAAATCTGCCAGTACTCAAGATCATTATTCTTGATTACTTGGGCTACACTGTGCTACAAGATTTCGAGTCAAGCTGAGAGCAGAAAGTTGTGAGTAGATTTTAAGTTTAAGAAATAAGTTTAAGATGATTGGAAATAACTTAAAATTTAACAGAGTGTAAGTTTTTAAAAATAAGGAAAACTTTAACGAATTCATATTTGTAATAG
The DNA here is from genome assembly GCA_037043435.1 of Drosophila suboccidentalis. Classification (NCBI taxonomy): domain Eukaryota; kingdom Metazoa; phylum Arthropoda; class Insecta; order Diptera; family Drosophilidae; genus Drosophila; species Drosophila suboccidentalis. The sequence continues at coordinate 222,283 of JBAMBK010002152.1, read as the reverse complement.
GTCAAACAATGAAAATATAAAAAATACTTTCATTCGCTCACTTTCCACTTGTGGAATTACTAATTCAGAATTAGTATTTGAAAATTAGTAAATTATAAGAGAAGAGAAAAATCTTAAAAGTAAATTTTACAGACGATCGGAATACATTAAATTTTCATTTATAAAAAGCTAAATTTTTCACGTAATTTTACTTAACATTACCTCAATTAAATTGTTTCAAATTATGTTGTTCAGTTTAATCTATGCTCAGCAGCATTACAATTGAAAATTATAAGCCAAAGTCTTGCAATTCGCAGCGTGAACAAATTTCCATGGGCAATTAGTTAAAAATTGCGGGTACACCTAAATATTATCAGATTATAGTACCTAGATCTGGGCGTAGATTGTTTGGGTGTAATTATTGCAATTTGTGTATCAGATTGGGAGATTTGTGTCAGTTGGCAGTTGAGAGAAGTTGTAGTTGGTGACCAGAATTGGGTTATCTGTGGGTAAAAATGATCTAACTGGATAGATATTCGTAGGCACTGTTATTACAAAAGAACCACAAGAAAAGAACACCAAAAATTAGGCAACGTCGTGAGCCGGGACAGATTCTGGGCCAATGGCAGCGGCACTTTTAATGATTATGATTATGAATTTTGTGGTTTGCTTAATGGACAGAGATCGGTGTCAACTTTTGGGAAAAAAAAGAACCCGCAACTGTATTGTGACATGGCAAAAATGTGTCAGGGAACACAAAAATCAGCTGTGCCATCAAAAATATTTGTATAAAATTCAGTAAAAGAAAATTGTTGGGAAAGTTAAGGCCAACTGAAGGTGAGTGTGACAAAAGCATTGGAAATTATGAATGAAAAGGGAGAGCAAATATCTTGTAAGAAATGGTAAAGACAATCTCAAGAATTGACAGTTGAAATGGCACAAAATGTAATGACAATTTGTCCAAGGTAAAGTTCATTATTTTCAGTTAATAAAACTTGTGGTCATTGAGTACATTTTCACTTGTAATTATTACTTTTTCTCATTTACATTTTCACTTGAAACTTTTGAGGAAGTTTAACAAAAGTGCTTGGTCATTTAAATGCGCTGGGATTTCCGCTTAGCTTTGAGATTTTTAGAAACTCTAGTAATTGCCCAGCTTTCAGTTTCTAATCGAAATAAGCAAAGAACTAATAAAGATTTCAATGAAATTAAATCTATGGATTTCTCTTGAGTTCACTGATTTTGTGGATTAGTTGAAGCTTTCGTTGAACCTTTTTGAATGATCTCTACGGTTGAGTAATTTCGTAATTATCTCTGCGTGCTCTCGATACGAGTTTATATCGAACTCATTGAAGGCATGACTAATCTCCTGGCAGCAGGCAAACATTTAATGGGTTCATCGAAGGAGGCACACTTTCGCCCCAAAAACAACAAGATATGCAATTATTTTGGGTTACAACAAAATAAAAAAACAAAAAAAACCAATAGAAATTAGTAAATGCGAGAGGTAAAGAGAGAAATAAGCGCAAATAAGCAGCGCAATTGTGTGGGAATTTGGAGCAGATTCAATGAGAAAATTACTTAATGTGTTCCAGCTGGAACTGAACTGGAAACTGAACTGGAGTTGGAGTAGCGTTACGAATTAAAATTGGCACACAATAGTTTTTGTGGTTGTAGTATGCTCTCTCTGAAATCTCCCACAATTTGCACAGCTCGTTGCTGACAACAAGAGCCAGAGCCAGCTCCAGATCCAGAGAGCCAGCCCAGAACCAAGTTGACGGCAATAATAAGACGAAACCTAACGGCGTCGCATAAAAATTTGAATTAACTTAAGTTAAAGTAACTCAGCTGAAGCGGAAGCTGTAGTTGAAGTTGAAGTTCAAGCTGAAATTTCTTGACTTCTTTCTAGCCAAAAAAAAAAAAAAACTTTTGCGCAATGCCCAACGGTAAATTGAAATACGCAGTTGATTAGCTAGACAGGGGGGCGTGGCAGAGTGGAAGGCCAACAACGTTTGTAAAGCCAGTGAATGTCTCTCTCTCTAGGCGTTTGTTGTTGTTGTTGTTGCTGCAGTTTCTGTGCTTGTTTCTTGTTGGTGTTTTCGTTGTTGCCATTCAGTTTTGCGGCAGCGCCACCAAACATGGCCCAAAACGCACATGGCATGGCCACTAATTTTAAAGGCAAGCGCGTCAAGAACAGTTATGAGCTGGGAGCGCTGGGACTGGGACTGCGACTGGAATTGGGATGCGCCACATGCCACAAGAAGCATACTTTAAAATACACTTAAAAATGTGCGACGAAAACTAAAAAAATATATGTTTGTATATATGAAAAAGAAACGGAAAAGTAAGAAATACGAAATTTGAAGAAAAATAAAAAATAAAACGCAAGCATTGAATAAGTGAATGTGGCTAATGATATCTTAGTAAACACCCTGTATTATAATAAAAATGTACAAGAATTCAAAAAAATAAACTTAATGAAATGTAAGCAAATTTTAATTCAATTTTATTTATAAAAAAAAGTTTGGAGGAGAATATAAATTTAAAAATATATTTGTTTGAAATTCAATTATTTTAATAATATTAGCATAACCGAAATGTCAATTTTAGCTGTGACTATGTAAATAATTCATAGATATAAGTAAATAAATATTTATAGTTAAATAAAATGTACCTATATAATATAATAATTTTTAATGTTATTACATATATCAAAAGTAAAATAAGAAAAACTATTAGACTAAAATTGCAAATTAGACTAAAATTGTAAATTTATTTAGGCTTTCTTTTCTTTATATCTACTTTTAATATTGTTATATCTATTGTAATTATTAATATTAATATCTATTGAATATTTTTCAGCAATGTTTGCTTTTTAAATAAATACATAAATGAAAATAAATAAATAAAAGCTATTTTATGACTGATTTTTTAAGCTTATCTCTACGCAGTCATTAGTCAATATACCCACTACGTTTCAGTGTGCTGCAGGGTATACAGAAAGTACAAAACGAGGCGTTTGCTGGTTAAGTTACGCGGCGCATTTGCGACACCGACACGCGGATTGGCCCAGCCAATTGGACACGGCCACAGTTGGTTATATTCGTATGTAAGTATTTGTTGTAATACGTTGTTGTGGTTGTCGTACCAACTGCCTTCCCAATATTCCCCTTTTTTTTAGAACCAAGCGGCGTCAGATACAAATACAAAGTTGATAGAGACATAGCTTGCATGCACTGATGCAGGAAACCATCGAGGCAGCGAGGCAGAGGCATCTAGGCAGTGGCAGTGGCAGAGGCAGAGGCAAAGGCAGAGGCAGCTAAGCAGGTGCATTGCAATACGTGTCTATGTGGCACAGGTTTGGCTTAGTGGCATGTACTTTGCCTCTCTGTGCCACAGCTACAAATGCGATGCGTGCAACAACAGCAACAAATGTTGCAACAATAACAACAATAGAAACAACAACTAGCAGGTTTTTATTTACGCTAAATTATGTTCTAAGCGACATCACAAGTGCAGCAAGTTCAGCAAGTTATACATATAATTTTTTTATTTATTTATTTATGGCCTAGACCATTTACATCTGATTCGTTAGGCTTGACAGGCAGTGTCAAATTATGGAGTACGCAGTCAGACGATGATGTCAATGACCAGTTCATGACTGAATTTGCATAACAAACAACTACATAGAATGGTTTCATTTACGTTGCGGTCACTAAAGTTCAGATTAGTTGACGGATGGTTAAGTTTTGTACGATGTAAAATTATGCAACTCTTGGAAATTAACTTAACAGCTAAAACAAGAATCATTAAAATAATAAACTTTATTTTTAGTTGTCAATTGCAGGCATTTAAACAGGAACACTGCATTTCCAGTTAAATTTTATTCAACAGATCTGTTTTAAATTAGACAATTATTTCTATACATTAATTTCTAGACATTAAAAATTTAAGACTTAATGAAATGAGAATCCATAAATTGAAAATCGATTATGTAGCTAACAAACTTTATAAGACATCAAGTGGTCAAGAGAATCCCATTCCCATTAGTCGGAACTGAAAGTTGACACTTAACTAAGGAAATGAAAGCAGACAATTGAATCGGAAGTTCGTAGTAAACCCCGACTAACTAATGCCTTGAGTAATAGAAAAACTAACAAATTTAAGAGACCGGTAAGTGCATTTCCTTTTAAATACAAAAATCTCACAGCCAACAATTCAAACAATTCCAACTAATTTATGTCTCGACTCACATGCTCCTTAATTCCCACCTTCGGTTACCAACGTTCTGGCCAAGTCCATAACTTAATTTGAGTTGCAGCAGGCCACAATGCAATTCACTATCAAATTTTACAAGCATATCGGGCTGTCCAGAAATTCCATTCAATTGCCAAGATTCCCAAGACTTAAATAAGTAAAATTCCCGACGTTGAACGTAAAAAAAAGGTACATAAAATAAAGTTAAAACACACACTGCACTGACAATAACTATGAAAACAATGCAATCGTTTTACTAACTTAATTCTACGTCTGGTCTAATCAACGCACACACACACACGCACACCACACACGCGCTTAATTACCAGATTAATAAGCTCCATTGTGAGTGAGCGTGAAAATGAAAGTGCTTTCCAAGTGCTGGCAACAAAGGGGTAGGGAAGGGGAACAGTTCAGTGGTCTCTGCGCATGCGCGTGGCAAGTTGCCGTAAGTTGCCGTTGCCGTTGCTATTGCCGCTGCTGTGTTGCACTACAAATTTGACTTGCAGCCCCGCAATCTTTTGCCCCGTTAGAGTGTGCGGCTATCACACACTGCCAACTATGTACATATAACTCTCTTGCCTGATTTTCTATTGTTTGCTTTTAATTTTTGACGTGCTCGGTGCGCAGCGCAATTAGACCTCGGGCTAAATTAGTTCGTGATCAGTCCGCCTAGCGGTTCATGATCACCTTACTGTGCAGATACAACTATAAATATCACTATATACATATAAAATACTAAGCAGGCTTGTGCCGAATTTTAAGACGGATCCATTATGCATAGCACTTAATTAATATGATTGCATATTTAATAGTTATCATTGAATAAATATTGTATTATTGCTAGTTTACAGATTTCTTGCTTTTAGAAATACAGTCGAGCTTCCCTAACTCGAAACACCATTATCTAAGAAGAAAGTTCGAGTTATGGAAAACTTTTTGTTTAGTTTAGCACACGTTATTGTCACACAATTTAGTTCGAGATAGAGAGAATTCGAGTTATAGACGTTCGAGTTATGGAAGTTCAACTGTATTCATTTTCAAGAAATTCAAATAAATTATTTTATACCTTTTTTTACATTTGTTGTCATTTTTTGAAGCATCTTTTTCAACCTAAAATACGAATTTAAAGCAACTTTTAAAACTATTTGAAAGTGATCAACTGAAAGTTGGGTGTCAACAGCGCTTTCCACAGCACTTTGTGCTCAGTTTTGGACCATAATTCAAGAGCTTGTCATCAGTAGCTAAAGAGGCAGCTCGAGTCGTCTCCTCTGCATACATGGCAACTGTAATTAGGGTCACTTGACTGTGAGCCCGAAGCTGAAGCTGGACCCCGCAGCAGCCAAAGTTACCCTAATGGGCTGAGACTGGGGGGCCTCACTCTGAGCGCAGCTCTACGTGGTTCCGTCAAATGACAGCTGTCAGATGTGGACTGGTAGACCTTAAGCAATTGGCAAAGTAACTCACATATGCCCTATATATGTATGTATGTAACTATAATGTAGGTAGGCACAATGGCCACAGCAACATGGGGCATCATCATGGAGCATCCATCAAGTGTCGCAGCGAGTTTGCATGCCACGTGAATTGGGTTAGAAGCATCGCATTTCACAGAGTCAGCGGAATTAACTTATTGGCATACCAATCGGCTAGCATAAAAATGAGTTAATGCAATCTATCCAGGTATCGATGATGTTTTGCCAGACTGCTGTCTACGCTTTGCTCATTCTCGTATATAATTCTTGATGATATTCATGATGAGCTGATGAGCTGCTGATGATGTGGTTGCTCTCATCCCATTGCCCAATCCCCCCGATTCCCCTTGAGCTTATTCTCGACACTGTTCATGGCAATCTGGGTCACTTACTCGAGCATCGATTTGTTCGAAAAAAAAAAGTGTTACTCTTTCTGCTTAAAGTCATTAGAAGCCATACAAATAATACAAAAAAAATACTTGATAGGGGTCGGGAATTGTGCTACTATTTGAAATCTCTAATAAATGTTAAACTGTTGAGACTTCAACATAGCCAAATTAGACATTGAACATTTATATTTTATTTTCGCACTAAAACTGTTTTTTATATTTTTGAACTTCGAATTTCCCATTGCTCAATGTCCGGTAAAAGTTTAACGCAAAAATTAAAACTGCTGAAGTCGTTAATTAACTAATATGAATTATTAAAAGCAACAAACGAGTTCATTATTAATCATTTCCAATCTCAATTCAACTGCATTGATACATTGGCTGTAAATATTATACAGGTCAAATCTGGAAAGTTAATAAATCTACAAATTCACTTGCAAATAAAAGTCAAATAATAAACAAGTAGAAAATAACTAAGAGCAATATTTATTCTATAGTCTAGCCGATGATTTATTGGTTGTAGAAATTTGTACATAAAAGCTTTTTTAATACCCTAAGTGCCAATTTAATTCCAAAAGTTCTCTTAATAGCGAATTTACTAGCACAAACACCATCTATTGAAAAAAATGGAAACTTGTTATTTAAAAAAAAACATGGCCAATAAATGTAATTGAATGCGTATTAATTGCTAGTGCGCCTACGGAGAGATTTATGGCCATGTGCTTGGCTAATAACAATGGTTAAACCAAATTGGACAAAAACGAGTACAGAGAGTAAACTGTGGCTTTTGTGCAGCCACAAGACGAGTGACATTGGAAATTATAATTTCATTTTCTAAACACAAAACCGGCCAAAACACGAGACTAAGACCAAAAGCAACCACAGAAAATTGAGTTGCAACCAAATGGTGTTGGCTTGACAGACATGTGGCAGGCGGACAGGAGGAGGAAGATGAGAAAGAGGAAATTAAGAATGAGAATGGGGAGGTAAAGTTGTATAAATGGGTTAACTACACATGAGAATAAAGTGGAGCGAGTCTGGAAGGCAGAACTCTAAAATCTGTTGGGCGATTTTCCCATTTAGCAACTATTATTTTTGGATAAAGTTGCAGCTGCAACAACAACAGAAACAGAAACAACAGCAGCAGCAGCAGCTGGCTGTGGGCCAATAAATGTTGGCTAACGATCGCAGTAGAGTCGTTTGTCGGCTTCAGCTCTGGCGTTGCCTTTGCCTGTGTTAAATTGCAAGGCATAGCATAATTGCTAATTATTAATTATTAAATTTATACCAGTAAGAGTTGTGGAAAATATGAAAGACAAGCGAGCCAGAGGCGCGCTAATGATTGTCATTAGAGTTTTTCGCTTTAGTCACAAAGATACAAATGGTCGACCATTTAGTTAAGCAGTTGTAGTAAAGTTAAGTTGTAGTTGTAGCTAACAAGCAAAGGGCGGACTGTGGAAACTGCCTGACGGAGCAAAGAGTTTCAAAGAGTTCCAGTTGTGCAAGCGAAAACTTCCGTCATTGCCATCCGGCGACCAAAGCAACAAAACAAATGTGAGAGACACTGATACAAGCTGAGATGAAACATTGCGTCCATGTGTCAAGTAAGGAAGTGGAAGTGACACATTCTCCACATGCTCCAGTCCAGTCCAGCAGAAAGACCGACGGAAAAAGACAGACTTGACATTGTTCTCAACTCCTTACTGACATACTGAAATTGTTTTGCAAACTGCCAGACTGACTGAGTGCCAGATTCAGAGTCACAGTGCTTGTCACTCATTTGTCGCCAGCTACTTGATTGTAATCTCATTATGTTCGCCATGTCGCCGCAAACTGACGAATGTATCTTTCGGATACAGCTACAGCGTGGCACTGTGTGAAGCAGAGCAGAAAAGCTAAAAGCATTCAAAAACTATGCGGCTAAATTGTCAAGCTTACAATTTGCAGTTATACTCCAAACAATTTTTAACATTTTTTCGCACTACATAAACAATTTTAGTAGTAGTTAAGATTTTTATCTTAATCCCACTACATAGTTAACTCTTTCAATTGCACAATTAAAATTCTCTATGTAGAAATTTTTAAGCACACTGTAAATATGGCTAAAATATAAGTAGTTTAGCTTTTAAGTGCTCTTAAGTTACATATTCAACTCATATTTAAAAATGCGCCTAAAAGAAGCACCAAAATTTATATTACTTAACTGCCGCACAAAAGTATGCTATAACAAATTACAAACATTATACATAATAAGCATACATGTAAATATTTATTTATTTATGGCTATATTTATTTTGTTTACACTTGAATTAAATTTACTACACAATAAATACAACTTTTTTTGAGCGTTGTTTACGGATTTTTGTATTAGTTTACAATTACTAAAAAGATTGGCACACATTTTTAGAGTTTATCTTATTACTTAGACTATCAAAATTTCAATACTTGTACAAATCGATAACTAAACTCCCATTGTAACTTACACAAATACAAATTTATATTTAAATTAATAGTTACAAATAGTTGAATGCAATGTGCCAACAGATTGCCTAGCTCAAAGATAAATTTATAATAAATATATGTATTGCATTGTCGAAACTGAAAACAAGCAAAACTCTTAACTAATTTAATAGAAAGATTAAATAGTTAGATGGCTAGACAGAAGCAGCTGCTCAACAAATTGTACATGCAGTTGGCGTATTGTCCACAATGTCACTCACAAACTATAAAGTTATATAATTAAACAATTTCTAAAGTCCATTTTAGTTACAATAATTAATTTCTTTTTGGTCTACGATCTCCTTCTCAACAGCTGCCAAACCAAAAATAAAATAAGTATAGGTTTTTATAAATGTTAAAGCTAAAAGCAGCGGCGGCGGGTTTAATTGTGGTTTCAGTGGGAATCCGTCATGGTTCATTTACATAGTCAACACTTGGGCGTATTGGCTCCACTGCTGACGCTGCTCGTCTCCAGATGTTGCATCAACAGCTGTTGCAAGTCGGCACGCAGCGCCCGCTCCTCGTTGATCTGCAGCTTGATCTGTGACATGTCCAGTTGCATTTGCTTTATGGCCGTCCAAAGTTGCCTCAATGTCGGCGTCATGTCCTCGTTCTCAAGGCCTGCCATTTGATTCGATACGGAATGCGATGTGATATATACGGTAGCATATATGTGTGTGTGTGTGTTATAAGAAAAGTAAACGGGATAAACGGGAATACGATGTTAGTGTTGTTGTGTGTAACCAGCACAAAAAGCGAATAAAGGTGAATGAATAATGAGTAATGTGTATGAGTAGTATAAATGATGTGAATGGGTGTATATAGCTGCATATTATATAAAATTCCTATTATATAATATAATTTATAAAAATGTGCTCTACTCTTAAATCAAATAAGAAATTAACATTATTTACATATCAATTACAAATTCTAATCTTAGTTCTTGAAGTGCAACAAATAATTTCATCTAAGGGGATTTTAATAAATTATTTGACTAGTATATTAACAAATTATAAGCTACAATCGATTCTTGTAAATTATGTGTTGTTATGTTTATGTTAAGTGAGTAGGTAGTATTATTGTGTTTTCATTTAAAATTAAACAAATACCACACAGACACAAATACAAATACAACTAGAGATACGAATACAAAATACAACAAATTCTTTAATATAAATGATTTTATTTGAATTTTGTTTTGATTTCGTTGAGATATTATCAAAATTAATTGAATATACTCAATACAATACAAACGTATAAACGCATTTAATCATTATATTAATAATAGTAGTTAGTTGGTAATTGTATTTGGTTAGACAACGTTTCACAAAACACTTACAGTTTACGTTCATTTGAATATATGTAATATATTATTAATTTACTTTAACATAATATTGCACAACAATAATGTACTTTTCTATCCTTTTGATTTTTCATTTCATTTAGTTTAGTTTCTAGTTTTTGCCAAGTGCTTGACTAACATTTAAAGCGTTTCAACTCTTTTTTTTTTTTTTTGATTACACAATCTTTTGATTCAATTTAATTCAATCAATGTCCTTTTTTTTTATTGCTAGGCAGGTAACAAAGGAATATTCACTGGAACCTCCAAAATTTTAATTTGGTTTGGTTTAGCACTAGGAAACATCTGCTCTATACAAGCAAGTATTATTTAAGCTATGGCAAATCATCATGTATATCAAGTCACAAATATATAAGTAGTATAGTAAATGGTTTATAGCAAACTTGTTGTTCCGTAAAAAGCCATGGACGGAAAATGTAAGAGCCTCGCTAAATTTGAATGCTAGTTTTTAGGTTTGAGTTTTGTATGAGGAACCAGCTGCAGTTGCACTTCAAGTACGAGTAACTAATTTAGAGAGGGGGCAAGTAATCGGCGGCATGCTAATTTAAGTACTTTGTACATACAAGTATAACCTACAAATATCCAAATATTTAATCGTCTTTTTTTTCATAGCTAAGTAGTCTTTTTTTGGCTGAGTCTTTCTTTTTTGTATCTAGATTACAGATCACTCAACTTACAATTAGTATATGTATTAAAAAAAATAATAATAATTGTTAAAAAAATAACACAACTACACACAGTTACTATTGGGCAGATCTGTAAAGTCTATAACAATTTTGAAAGATAATATTTTAATTAATTAAAAAGAAAATACTTTCCAATAATATCAAGATTAAACACTGTTTAAAAAAGTGTAAACTTTCATAAAATATCTTTCATCAATTTAAATTTTCTTCACTTTACAGATCTGCTAAAGTTATAAAGTTATAATAATTACTAGGCACACGGAAACTAGAACTAATTCGCCAGCTTTGACTTAAATATTAAATTGTTCAAGAACTGTTGGCATTTGTTGTATGTTTTTTGAAGCATTTAGCAACAGCGAATGAAGCTAGAAATAATTATTTGTTGTATATTGTATATAGCAGCTATAATTGTAGAGCGGGCGCATTCAAAGCAAAGGCGGCAGCAATGAATGCGTTGCATAGAACACGATTATGAAGCCGAGTGGAGTTCAGAAATGAGGACATGCCACAGCCATAGCCACAGGCAGAGCCACAGCCACAATCACGCACACACAGAGTGACTCAGAGATGGTTGATCTTGCGCCATTGCTTCATGACAAAATTACCGCAACACCAGCTGCCCGATTGCCGTTTAGTTCCATCCGGATTCAGCTCCAATGTGCCAGCATTTCCATCCCCAATACTGCTGTTATTGCGACCATTGCGCAACAGGGAGGTGCAACCATGCTCCATGCCACGCTCCACATCGCTGTCATCGGATCTCTCGCCGCCCGCCGCCAGTTGAGGTGTGCTGCGTTGCAGGGTGCTGGTTCTCAAGGCGCCGCCACAATTCATCAGATAACCTGCCCCAAAGCCCGCATAACGATGTGATGTGGATGCTGTCTCAAAGGACCGATTAAGGCGTCTATCATAGAGACCCGGATGTCCAGGATTCGGTTTCACAATGGTCGTCGTGTTGTTGCTGCTGTTGCCCCCACGTTGTTGATAGCTTTGCTGTGCCACCAGCAACTTGGGTGACGGTTTGTTCTTGCGCGGCAGCAGGGGAGAGGTGCAGACATTGTCATAGCCAGAGCCAAAGCCGCTCTTTAGACGATTCAGCGATTTGCGTGTGGCACGCTCCTCGGACAATGCACGCTGATAATCCTTAATGCTGGGCGTGCCACCTGCCCCTGCCCCCGCCCCGGTTAGAGAATAACGTTGAGCAGGCGCCGCATTGAGAGAGGATCCCACTGAGCTGGAGTACAAATTGAAACTGTTGGGACTCGCCTCACGCCATATAAAAGAAGAGTTTAAACTGCCAGCTGAATGTTGACGCGATTGTTGCTGTTGTTGCAGATGTTGCTGATGTTGTTGCTGATGTTGTTGATGTTGTAAATGTTGCTGTTGATGTGTTAACTGCGTTGCATTGGCTATAAAAGGCAGCTGCGGATTGGAGGTCGAGAAGGTTTTGCTCGTTTTCAGTTTGCCGCCGCGTATGGGCAAACAGGGTGTCCAGGGCTGCAGCGCTACACCCGGTTCAAGTTCAAGTTCAAGTTGAGGTCGAGGTTGTTGTTGTTGTTGTTGGTGGGTTGTTTAGAGAACACACGTTGGCAGAGGCGTGAAAGACAAAGAGAGAAAATGAAGATATTTGAAGAACGGAAAAACGAAATACCAACAACGACAACAAGAAATCGAAAGAAAACAAATAAACAGAAATTAGAAAACCAATTAAAATGGACACCAAAGGACAACAACAACACGATAAAGCAGAGGAAAAACATGGGAACATGTCGGTGTGTGTGGGGTGTGTGTGAAGTGTGTGTGTGTGTGTGTGGAGGGTAAACATGAAGCCAAACCAGCAAAATGATTACTTTTAAGCAGGAAAACAGTTTGTGGAAGAGGTGAAAGCCAGGATGAAAAGAAACCATAACCAAAAGGGAAACACGAGCTGGTCCAAAGTATAAAAAAACCAAACAAAACTGAACATGGAGATGGAAATGGAAATGGAGAACAAAAGAAAGCCTAACAATCAATCAAGTAATGTAATGCCTTAAGACTATGTTTATGATTATGAGTATGATAATGATTACGATATGGAATAATGATAGCGATAACTAAATAAATTCAACTGAGGTTTACATATTTTTAATGGGAATTTAATCAGTTATTATATATTTATAATTATTAATATCATTATTATTATGATTAAGAGACCAAAAACATATTAGCATTAAAATTACAATTTAATAATTGAACATTTGATGAGCGCGTTTCTTCCAATTGCTTAACAATTACAATCGCAATTAATAATGATAACTAAATCAAAAAACAAATACAAAATGTAATGTATTCCTATGAAATTCTTTGTTTTGTTTTAGTTGTTGAACCACCAATTACACAATATTTTTAATTCTAATTCAAATATTAATATCCAATAGTTAAAATTATAAATTCAACAAATTGTTGTAGTTTTATTATTTCTGCTTATCAACTAATACAATTTTGGAGAAACAATTCATTTAAATTTAAGTTTTTGTCTATTTTTGTGAAACGTTTAACGAATTGTTATAAATAAAACCAAACCAAACAAATTAAAAATTTTATTTTCTTTCTTTTTTTTTTTCATTTCTTTAGCAGCTTTTATACATTTAAGTGGGCGTGTATCTATGTGTGTGTGTGTTTGTGGGACTGTGTGTGTGTATGTGTATGTGTGAGGTAAAGCAAATTGGCTACAAATTGTTTTTATTTGATGATCAAACTTAAAAGGAAATCTTGTGTGTTTCCATTAAATAAATAAACAGCAAAAAAATGGTTGAAGTAAACACAGATAAATTTGCTTTATGTCAAGTGGCGTCGCCCTCGCTAAACGTAGCACATGGGGGATCGTTGGAACTTACCCGAGTGTATGGTATTCCGGGCACTGCTCTGGTAGGCGGCACAGTATCCCTCAAAGACGCGCAGCACGAGGGCATCCTCCTCGAATGTGGGCTGGTTTCTGCGTCCGCTGCAATAGCTGGCCAGGGCATTGTTGGAGTTGCCGCCGGAGCCACTGGAACCGGAGCCACTGGACGCATTTAATAAACTGGGACGCAATGGCGGCGTGGGACGCAAACAGCTAATAGTCCAATTAGCTGCAAATATAAAGAAAAGATCGTGATTAGCTGTGAATGGGCAATTAATAGTTAGAATATTATAATAGCGAAAACCAAATAAAAAAAAAAGAAAAGAAACAACTAACAAATGAATAATTATGAGATTTTTAGGGAACATTTTCTTAAAAGCAAAAATTGGAAACAGTCGAGTTCACTTGACAATAATATACCCAATTCAATATAATATAATATAATATAAATGAGTGATTTTAACCAATTTGTACGTCATCTTTAAATTTTAAAAAAGTGTATTATAAGTAAAAATATTTTTAAAAACGAAAAAAAATCGTTGACTTATTCAGGAATCGAACCCACGCCCCTCGCGCACGGGCGCGTGTCTCTAGCATTAGACTGACAATTCAAATAAAAGAAAAATATTAAATAATTAAAAATAATTTGCATCGACCGGACCGAGATTCGAGCCCTGATCTCCCGTTTATCATTTATTTAGTATAATTTAGAACCAATATAAATAGAAAGTTTTGTATTCTGTTTTAAAAACAATAAATACAAAAATGATGAACCTTATAATTAATAAGTATTTGCATAATGACGTACTTATGTATAAATTTGTTTAACACTTTGTAAAAGAGATTCAACCGGTGTCAGAAAAACGGAAACGACAATTTGCTTCTATTAGTAAACAAGATTTCTTTCTAATTTTAGCACTTTGAATGCTTTGTCTACATATTTGGAAATTCTATTTATTGCTACCATGCTTAGTTTGGTTTCTATATATGGATTCTAATTAAGAATTCATGGTATTAAGAGTTGCTTAAATCAAGACATACCCTTTGTGCTTCCTTTCCTTGCGTTTGGCGCCGCCGCTGCCGCCGATGCCGCCGCCGCTGCTGCTACCGCTGCCTGAATTGCCGCCTGACTGTTGCTTTCCGTGGTTGCTGGCGCTGCTGTCTTGTTGTTTGGTGTCGGGACTAAACTTGATTTGTGGCTTAGCGCCCCCAGATGACTTGGTAGACTTGGTGGTTGTGGTGGATGCAGATGATGTGGTGGAGGCTGAGTGTGCGTGTATTGGTTGTAGCTGAGGTGATGATTGAACGACAGGCTCCGTTTGTGTTGTGACATCGCAGTAGCTGCACTCACAAGCGATCCCGCCGCCAACTGTTGCTGTTGTTGCTGCTGTTGATTGCTGTTGGGCATTGGCACTGGCGGCGTCTGATTGCGGCTGCCGGGCGGCAACAACAGACTGTGACTCGATGGCGGAGACATCTGCAATACAATAACAATAAAACACAAGTCAAAAGAACACACAATTAGTTTCAGTTCATTTAACAATACGATCAATGAGGCATTCGTTAGTTTTGATGAAAGTTCTTGGCAGCTGTCAGCAGCAGCAGCAGCAGCAGCAACATCAGCAGCAGCAGCAACAATAATAATCATAACAATAAGAACTGAATGTACAGGCAACATATCTGCAGTCCATCGGGCAGCAAAGCGCAGCAAGCAAATCGAATCGAATGAGTTTTGTTTCTCTATTTTTTGTATTTTGAGTGTTGCTGGTGCGTTAGATAAATGTTTTGTAATTCGTTTAGCTTTTTTGTATTTTTTTTAACTATCAATTTTTATTTGTGGTTGGTTTCATTTTGTATTTGGTTAGTGCGCGCAACGGTTGCAATGTGGTTGTTGGAGGAGGATGAGGAATGTGATAAGTGGAAAGCTGTTCAATCAAGTTCAGTTCAACAGGTACAAATTGATGGTTTTTAACTGGATTTAACAGTCAACTGTTCACATCATCTGACTCAATTTGGCTATATAAATTGGTAAATTGATTACCATAAATAAATAAATAGTAAAAACCACACGATAAATAAAGATATGAAATAATTTAGTTAATACTGTTAAATCTAATTTGAGCTAGCTAAAGTTAACAATCTGCAAAAAAAATTCTCAAAATTAATTAATTTTAATAGAATTTTCTAGTTCTAGTTCAATACGTAACTGTCCAAATGCGCTTTATCCATTTTCCAACTAGAAATTTAACTTTTCTTAGTTAAGCAATTGTAATGGATACTTTCTGAAAACTTGTCGTATTCCATATTTTTGAAAGCTAGTTCTTAAATTGCGCTATTAATATGACCTGGTTCAATATGTGTAATATTTTTGATTTACCTACTGAAAATTAATACCAACTTATAAAACATTTTGAACAAGTTCTTTGTGTGATTTTTTCAAAGGTGTTGGTTACTGAGTTTAAACTATTAATTATATATTGTAAGACTTGAAATAAATACTAATTCTTCAAATATTGTCTTCAAGAGCTATTTTAATACTGCTCAACTGATCAGATATGTTTAAAACAAAAAACTCTGAATGGATCACCCTATATAAGCTAATTTAAGGCCAATATTCGTGAGTCAGTTGAATTAGCTTGACGTTATTTTAAACTAGTTGCAATCCAAAACATGAACTTAATGGAGTTGAATGCCTGACTATGATTCGTTCAAATGAATTGAATGATCAAACAAATTTTGTGGCGTGCAGCACATTTTGCCAAATTGTCGAAGAGCAAAATTAGATAATGGAAATGTGAAAATGGAAATGGAAAAACGTGAGCAAAACGAATTTACAAAACAATCAAACGGAACGGAAACACGTGCAACAAAAGCACCGCGCCGTGCACATGCCGCCTGGATTGCAATTGGAATGGGGACTGAAATTGGAATTTGGAGGAGCTTGCAACACGCAGCTGGCATTAGAGGGGGGGTCTGGGAGAGAACTGGGAGAGCAACATATCCAAGCGACGTGTGGCACGGCGTCTCACTTCGGTTTGCTTGCCTTCTTCGGTTGCTAAAGCTACGCGTGCCGCACAAATGGGACAATCGAGCGACGAGGAGTACGATGTCTGTGCCGCAAATGCATCACGTGCCGCCGACAGTCTCGACGCAGCAGCGGCAGCAGCAGCTGATGGTCTCCTTATCCTCATATCCAAATCCTCGTTGCAAACTGGACAATTCGAGCAGGTGGAAGCTGTTGTTGTGGTTGTATTCGTGGTGCTTGTCTCGGTGGATTCGCCACAATTGTGACAGAGGGAGCAGTAGATGGCGCCCTCGCTGAATCCACTGGCGCCCAGCGAGCAATAGCAGCTGGAACAGATGGATCCGAGGGAGCAAGAAGAATTCTTGCTCTTTGTTGGCAATCGCTTGTTATACGCACTGGCAATGCCGCGCAGCACCTCTGGAGGCAGTCGCTCCTTCTTCCACCAGTGCGCGTACATGCCCGACCTGAACGTGGCCCGGGGCTGGCCGGAATCCTCATTCAGTTGATCCGCCGAGCAGCTGCCGCTGAAGAGCAGCTCATTTGCGGCATGAATGGGCGCGGCACGTGTCGTTTCATCCATTGAACTGGAGGCCAGAAAGATACTTTTTGTATTGATTTGGAATTGAGTGGGATTTTTAGACGTGACAGGCTGCTGCTGCTGCTCTTCTGGCTCCTTTGGCTGCTCCACTTCCACCACCTCCTCTTGGGTGGCCTCTGGTGTCAGAAACTGCTCCCGGAACATGCCGCAGACATCGAAGCGTCGCTCGGGCTCCACATGATCGAGGACATCGAGACCGCCGCCACATTGGGCATCGGCATTGGGTGGATCTGGCGAGGCGATGGTGCAGCTGCCGGCCATGCCGCTATCGCTGGAACGTGGACTCGGGCACTGGGAGTTCTCGCAGCAGCGACACTTGCAGTCGCCGTGGAGCTGATCCCGTTTGCCTGGCGTGGTTGTCGACGGCGCTGGCGTTGGAGGTGCCGGACGATTGTTCATCTGTAGGTATTGATAGCTTATGCAGCGTCTAATGGAATCCCTTTGGTTGTCAGCCGGCTGGCGCTTCCCGCCCTTGGCCTCGATGCAGAGTTCGTTGCTGGAACTGCTGCGGATCGCGGGTTCATTGCGTGCATTCCCAGTGGACGGACTGTCGCTTTTATGGGACACACGTTGATCCTGCTCCTTCACTGTCTCCTCGTAATTGTAGAGCAACTCGGCCTGCAACTGATCCGGCGCCGTGCGACACGCAGCTGGCAAATCCATGGAACTCGAGTGCACACAATCCTCCTGCTCATTATTTAAGATCGTTGCGTCCACGCTCTGATTTTGCGTCTCATGGCGTTCCCGCCAGGTGGGCACATACACCTCCGTGTCCGCGCCACCATTGAACCGATTGCCCACAAAAATGCTGGGCATGCTGTGCCGTTCGGTGGGTGAACCTGCCAGTTGTGGAGCTGTTGCCTCTTTCACGGGTTTTGTCTGACCGCGACTCAGACTGAGATCATCGTGCATATTGGCCAAGTTCTCGCAGGCCATGAAAGCGCCGCCCAAACGGGCGCCATACATGGAACTGGCGTCGGAGCTTTGTTGCTGCAACGTCGCTGACTGATGGGTGACCATCGACGCTGGCGACTCATCCTCCAGTTCGTCCTCCTCCACAAAGTTGGTGATGCTCGAACCGCCAAGATTAATTGTGGCCGTTGAGGTGTGCACACTGGAGCTTCTCTCGGTGGATTTCCTAGCCAGGGCACGCAATGCCCTGGAGCCAATCACAAGGGATTCCTTTTTGAGCTCATGCTGCACCAGCAACTCATCGGCATCCAGTGAGTCCAATTTGATGAGATTTATGGACGAGCTGTGACGCTGCCGTGTGCCATGATCCACAAAAGTCCCAGTGGAATTGCACATGGAATCCGCCGGACGATTCTGATAGAATTTCACATATTCAAATGGATCCGAATTGCAACTACGCAGATAATCATCATCGTCATCATCATCGGCGTAGTCATCCTCAAAGCTCTCCGAATCCGTGGGCAACTCAAAGGCATCCTGACGCTCCAGCTCCGACTGCGAGGACGTCGTTGTTGTCTCCTCCACATTGGCATTGATATCGCGGAGCAGCTTGGCGGTGGCCTTGTGACAGCGCTTCTTGCGCAACGCAATCCGCTTGAGATCGATGCTCTGACGCGCCTGTGGATACAACAGCATCTTCACAATCGCCGTCCTCAGACGACCCGCCTTCACCAGCCGGGCAAAGTGCGCACTGAGATTCGCATATGGCGCTGTGGGCGGATAATTACTTGGCGGCAATGTGATGCGAAATGGTCGCAATTGTTGCTGCTGCGGATGCTGCGAATGCTGTGGCAGCTGATTGTAGTAGGCGCACAGCGAGAACCGTGTGCAATAACCACGCGCGTCCAGATGCTGACTGAGCTGCCAAGTTCATCAATATACATATGCACATATTTTTTGTTTTTTTATTTTTTCCAAATTGTGAAAAAAATAATGGAAAGCTTCAAATTTGTTAATTTAATTATTATATAAACTGCAAACTTACATGCGCTGCGTTTAGTTGACCACCGATCGAGGAGTTGCTCAAATTGCTCAGTTGCCGCTTGATGCCCATGGGCAAGCTGGGATTGTTGGCATTGAGCAGCTCCACCCATTTGTTGGCCTCGTTGGGACCCTGACAGACGGCGACAATGCGATCAATTAGCGGACTGCTAATCTCAAAGGCATTCTTAATGGCATCCGTATCCTCCAGACGGTTCACAACGATGCCCGTCAGTGGTAATTTACCCTGCAACGAAACAAATTAATAAGCATCAAGTGCTCGACTATAGATATCCCCTAAATTTCCTTATTTAGTTATATATATGAATTTTAAATATCAATTATTGCGTTTCTTAAAAAATATCACGTTCCTTTTAAGCTTAAAACAGCCATAACTAAGATTACATTTATCCGATCTTGATGCGATTAAGTGGGACGATTTATAATAATAATTAGGAACGTTTACCACCAAAACATTGGTTCTATCTCAAAAGCTGCAGGTGTTGTGGACTTTTTTCAGATTTGAGTGCGCAAATGATTGTCCGTGGGGATCATACGCGTCTGTCTACTAAATTCGACGATTCTAGCTCTAGTCGTCGTTCTCTATTAAAATACTCGTCTATCCCTTATAGTCTCAAAGATATCGCTAGTACAAAGGCAACTGTTACGCCTCCTCTTACAATCAATAATCTTCAAAGATCAAATATCCTTTCATTTTTACCTCATAGATAAAGGCACTCATGCGCTGGCTAACGCTCAGTATGAGCAGCGTTTGTGGAAAGAGCACAAAGTAGCGATCCCGATGATCAGCGCCGACAGCCACGCTGCCCATGTGTATGATGTCGCCCAGAGTGCTCAGCTCCTGGCCCTGCCAATTACGCACTGGACCAGTTAGCACCTGCAGCTCCAGCTCCTTCTGGCGCCGCGTGGCCGAGCAAGTGGCTGCAATGTCCTTGTAAACGGCCACACTGCGCTGTGTATCGCCACGATCCGGATGACAGCTCTCCATGTGCCGCTCCAGCTCCTGCAACATGGCCGAGTACTTGTCGAGGCGACGAAATGGCTTGGAGAGACCTGTTGTTAGCACCAGCAAACCCGGCGTGGCAGCACCCTGACGCTCCATATACTTTTCCAGCTCATCCCTGAAGGAAAATGAGTTCAATTAGCAGGGAAATTAATGAATCTCGGGAAGCAACTCACTTGTATTTGTCCAGTATGACTATGGCCTTGGGATGAGCGGCACAGTAGGCTTGATGCACCTTCTTCATCAGCGGCGCGCTGCCTAAGAGCAATTTACCCACACGATCATTGCACTCCTCAATCTGCGTGAGAAGATCCTCGTGGGTGTGCACCACCTCCACAAAGTTGCACATGAGCTGCGCATACTCATCCTGGCTGAGTCTGAAAAGAGTACAAATAGTTAATAATAAAGCAGTTCATTAATTGATTCATATACTCACATTTGCGTCTGTTGCATGGGCTCCAGGAAATTCTCGAGCAGACCTTGCAACTCGGCGACATGAGCACGCTCCGAGTCGAGCAGATCCTTGAGCACCAGCGAACGATTCTCTTGTATCTCCTCGGGCGGTCGGATGGTCTCTGTGAGCGGCAGTTGGGCCTTGTACTCGTTCACATAGTTGCTGGGAAACCAGCCAGTCTTATCATTCAATGTACCCTCCCACCAGCCGCCATCCTCGCGCTGTGTCACCGTTATCAGGTCACCTTTCTGGAAGCACAACTCGTCGTTGTTGCTGCCCATAAACGAGTACTCCGCCCGCACAATCAACGGCTGATCCATATTGACTGTGACTCCAGGTTTTCCAGCTCCTTTCAAACTCTGCTCTGTTTTGCTTCAACTGAAATGAGAGTAAAAAGAAGTGGTAAATCAATTGAATGAAAATTGCTCAAAGTATAAATAAATAAAAAATATTAAAATTAAATAGAAATTGTTTTAAAATTCAAATAACAACAAAAGTCCCAAAAAGAATGAATTAATATTTAATTAAAAATTTAAAGAAAACTTTTAATTTGAACAGAAATATAATTGGAATTGAATTAACATTGAATTTAATAACCGTTTGCTAAACAAAATGTTTGTTGCAATGAAAATTATAAATTTAAATTTAATGTTTTTTTGACTAAAAATATCAGAGTCCAGTTATTTTAAACTTTGCTCTGATTTTACTGCAATAAGCAATGAAAATAAATGTAATAAAAATTTAATTGTGTGAAATATTTAAATTACACTGTCTTCAAACTTGTTAAATTTAAAATGAATGCAATTCAATTAAATCGCGTGTTTGTTGAACTTGAAATATCAGCACATGCAAGTAAAAAGATTGTTCAATGAAAAACATATGCATATGTACATATACGAGTATACACAAATAATAAAAATGTATATGAGTAAAAATGTTCCCACACGAATCCAATCGAAGCGAATCGGCATCGTCATTCGCTCTTCGTTAACGTGTTGAAAATTCCATTGGCTTTTAGTGCTCACAAAACATTATTATGGCCAAAAACATTTAGAAAAACATCTGTTTGCATTTTTTTGCTTTTTTTATTATTGATATTGCCAAAAATCTGGCTTCTCGCGTGCTTTAACGAAATTTTCCTTGACATTTTTGTCTTTAACAAAATACATCATCATTGGGGCAAGTGTCTGGAAAGCGCGTGCAATCGTTTTCAGATTTTTCGAATCATAACAATCGATGGCCAAGGCCGAAACAGTAGAAACATTAGAAAAACTGAATGAAATATTGTATTTTTAAAAATGGTATATAAATCATAAACAACACGCCTTGTCATGAGTTTCGCAAATTTACGATCACAGCTTTTACGATATGTTCGAAAATTATCTTAAAAGATGTACGAAACGATTGGCTGAAGACAAACAAAAAAATATGATGAATTTTAACGACTTTGCAGGTTGCTTAACCAAATTTTTTGTTTTTTTTTTTTTTTTTTAAAAGAAAGCGTATACAAATTTGGCTGAAATTGTCGATTGCATTTTATCAGTTGAAAAAGTCAGTGGAACATGTCAAAGCTTATCTACATTCATTGAGGTTTTTTTTTGGATAATTCAACGGGGTGTGAACAAGTTTTGATTAGATTAGAAACATGTTAACTATGTTAACTATATTTGCAGGTGATAAATGTATACGTATTCCTCTCATTTGAATTCCGTTTTATCTTCACAAAGATCGTCAAACTTTTAAACTTTTGTCTATACATATTAAAGAGAAAATTCTTTAAAATTCGTCAAGATTTTTCTAGAGTTTTAAAAAAATATATCAAGCATATAATTTGTGGAATTTCTTGTATATATATAGATTCCTTATGTCTGTAAAAAAGACAATATACATATAATTCAGCTTGAGCACTAGATTTTCTTAATTTATCTATCCAGATGCAAATGTAAGTTTATTTTGCAAAATTGCATCGGAATGTTTGCAAATTTTCTGAATATTTTGTGAAAAGGAGAATCAAATGATTTTTGTTATTTGCTTGAATGAATAACCGCTAAAATATGAAATAAAAACATGTTTTTTATTTTGCCTAAAATCCGTTGGCAGCCCAAAAATAACAAGCGACGAAAATATAAATCTTGACGTGCCGACTTCCCATATGCCAATGGAAATCAGGCGATATCTAGTATATGATACATACATACAAGATATATGTGCATATACACAAAAATATGTATATATAGATAATGAGTAGACACTTGCCAAAATACCTTAAAATTGTGGCCATTACAGGAGGTGAGTTCTTTACACTTTTGTGCTGCAATTTGTCGTTTAGTTGGAGAATTATTCTTTAGACAAGGTCACGTTTTTGAGAGAATGACTTTAGTTGCTGATATATAACACATAGGCACATGTATATATGTATATATGCTTAGATATTTGTATAGCTATCGTTTTTTTTATACTTTGTTCAGCCGTCAATTGTTGCACGAATTTTTCGCCGTTTTTCGCCTTTGGTTGCACCGCACACGTTCATTGCTTCCACGAAACTGCGACACGGCATTGGCGACACTCGCCAGCCACAAAACGCGGACAACAAATAGCAACCGAATTTTCACGGCTTTCCCCATTTGTCCTCTCTCTCTCT
Organism: Drosophila suboccidentalis; assembly: GCA_037043435.1. Classification (NCBI taxonomy): domain Eukaryota; kingdom Metazoa; phylum Arthropoda; class Insecta; order Diptera; family Drosophilidae; genus Drosophila; species Drosophila suboccidentalis. The sequence continues at coordinate 199,062 of JBAMBK010002152.1, read as the reverse complement.
CTCTCGGTTTCTCTCTTTCTCTGTCAATCTTTCGCTCTCTCTCTCTACTAATGATCGCGATACTTAACAAAACATACGTACTTATATATAGACTCTATATATGACCGGATACAGCGCATATTTTTGTGAAAAACACATATGACAAACGAGGGAATCAGCATCAGAATCCGTTGGGGAATGGGTTTGGTTTATCCCATGCTGGTCAAGGGGGGGATCAGACAAGTGCATGGGGGGGTTTCTACATTATTTGTCATTTCATTGAGAAATATTCTCATGTTTTCTTTCCTTGCATTTATTGTTGTTGTCCTCTTTGATTGTGTTGCTCTTTTGTTTTGAAAAAATCCATAAAAACATTTGCTCAACATATAGAAATAAAATTGTGAAAAAAAAAAAAAGGAAAATACAGTTGACATCATTAGAAAACTTGGAATATGCCCCATTTTTAGGGGCTTAGTAATCGTTGAAGAACATTTATACAATATAGTGAATGTTTGTGGAAATATTTTGGGAAATTAAGCGAAAATTCACCTGTTCCAATTAGTACGAAACAAATTCACAATTTTCAAAACGAATCTTTTATGATTTCATACAGTTGTATTAATGGAAGATTTAAATTAAAATGTTTTTTCTTTGACAAAGGAAGATTCATTAAAAAAAAAACTAGAATAATTCTGAATTTCAATTGAAATAATATCATATAATATAAGTGTGAAATAAAAAATATGTTGGCATATTTATAATTTGGAATAATCACAATAAATAAGATCTTTCCTCATTGCTTATGTCTGTCCCAAGTTGCAAATTCTTTAATAATTAAAATTTTAAATTAATTAATGTAGACTGTCATCATTATATATTGGTAATGTCTGCCACAAGTGGCAAATTCTGGAATAAATTTTGTTTCTAAGCACAATTTGTTTGATTAACCCTGAAAAACATTCATGGCACGGGACAGGGGGACAGAAAACAATCAAAAATGTCCGTAGATAGGCCACAAATGTTGCATTTCATCGGAACTCATCATTGTGCATGGTCGCAGCGACAGACAAAATGATGCAAGCTGAGGTCATGCCACAAAGCACACAGAGGAGCGAATCAAAGCCAACGTCTCTGTCGCAGTCGCAGTCGCCGTTGCAGTCGCCGCGATGCCAACAAAAAATTTTAATTAATTCATTAAACTTGCGCATGGCGCCGACGGCGACAGCAACAGTTGGAGGAGGCGTCTATACACACATACACACGCACACACACATATACACAAAATTTCCCCTACATATAAATGAAAATCTGGCCGTACTCATAAACGATCTTTCGCTAAGAAAAATCTCTGTTTTAATGTCAAATAATTATAATGATGCTGTAGCAACGGATTCCGGAAGTGCGCAATTTGACGAGGGAAATTTTCATTTTTCTTCTTTCGTTTTTTGTTTGTTTTCTTTCTAGCGACAGAAGTGCATTTCAAGAAAAAAACCCAACAAAATGTATACAAAAAGAACAACGAATCAGACACCGAAGCTGTCGAATGGGCAGCAATTGGAAAAAGTGTGAGGAAATTGCGATTGAGATTGAGATTGAGCAAACGTAAAAGTAAATGTAAAATTGTATACAATAAAAATAAAAATAAAAACAATTTCGGGTTTCGACTCTCAGACATCGTCACGGCACATAGAACAACACGAAAAGTCAAAGAAAACCAAGCAAAGTCAGAGAAGAAAAAATATACAACAAGTAGAAACATATACATATGTATGAGCAGGGTGACGAATTCTTCATACCCTTGAAGATTGGATCTTATCTTATCGTTGGCAATTACAACATTAAATTCGAATACAGGGAAGAAAATTCTGTTTCTTGTTCTTGTTTGATTGAGATCTCGGCAATACTAACGAAAACTATAAAAATGTTTGTGCTTCTCAAATCATAAAAGATTTGTCTAGAATGTTACGTGTTCCATATGATAACGAGACTACCCTCTGCAAGTGTATTTACAAACCAAATTTATGCAGTTCAAGAGCCAGTAAAATCTTGTCACGGCTGGTTTCGAATCCAATGTCGATGCTGAGATTTAAGATGGGCACTTGAGATGCATTTCGTTGTACGTTCCGAAGATATATGGCCATAATATAATTTGATTGCATCTCATCTCTATTTATACACACATGTTTGTATGTACATGTGCCCACTTCCAAGTGGAAGTTCATCTTGTTTTGTCTACTCTTTTAATGTTTGCCTCTTCTTTTTCTGTAGTTGTTGTTGTTGTTGTTGTTTTAGTTGTGCAGTTGAGAAGAGAATCGTGGGCGAGCTGTTCATAATTTGTACAGAACGAAGAATATCGAATTGCTAACTCAATGTGGCATATTTCGTATCGCATCGACAAAAATGAGGTCAACAGCAAATAGCGGAAAACAAATATTTTGTTTGCTTTGCATTCACCCACAAACTGTAAATCCCAAACATAAAATACCGACTGATTATACCCTGTACATACAGATTTAAGAGGTCTTTTAAGTGAAATAGAAAAAGTAGTTTAAAAACATTTAGAATGAATCAAGATATTTTCTATTGAAAATTTAACTATCAATACTAAATTTTTTTTTTCAGAAATTCTAAGAACCCAATTTAAATGAAAATGTTACAAATATAATTCTTTACTTTAATATATTTTATATGTTTTCGCAATTATTGAATATACTTTAAAATTTCGATTCGATCATATAAAAAACACAGAAGTATAGTTTTCAAGGGTATCTGCTAGTTAGACAACAGTAACAATTAGTCTAAACTTGTGTTTGTTTTGGAAACGCACTACATCTTCATGAAATGCCTTCATTAAACCGCAAAACAAATCCATAAAATCAGATAGTGCAAAGCTTTCTGTATGAAATATTTCTGGAAGAATTACCGACACTTTGAAATTTTTCTGATGAGACACAAAAAGTTAAACAGAAAAGTCAATGACATTAATTTTTGCGCCAAGAAAAACTCATCCAATGTCCCTACACTTAGTCCAGTATTTACGTCAAGCGTAATACAAGAAATATAATATAGTTAAGTATATTTTCTTTGAGTTTTCATTTAACATATTTACTTTTCTCTCTAAAGAAAATATCAATTAAAATATTTCTTGAAATAAAACAGTGACTGATAAACGTCAAGAGTACTATAAATAGATTTAATAATATATTTTATTATTTATTTTTTTGTATAATATATTATATTATATATTATTACATTTTATTTGTATGAAATTTTTTAAATGATCGAGTTTCAAACAACATTTTAGTTGGAATAATTTAAGAAAATCGATTTATTTGTTAGCAGAGTTTTTCTGGTTTTTAAATTAATTATGGAATTATTTATTTTTGTGTTGTCTGTAACTTGTTCCCAGTAGCCATATTTGTACTTTAATTCAGTATTTTCAAATGCTTTCAATGCAATTTACTCTCTTGCGCTTTTGGGCCACAGGATATGGGATATGCATAATTAAACGCATTTCTTTTGGCAACTTTTATGCTTTGCAATTGGCCAAGCAGAAGGATCGGCAGACAATTGACTACACTTTGTGGACATGCCTTTGCCTTGCCACAATTCTCAGTCCCAAGGTGATTTTACTCGTTTCCTTTTTTGGCAACAGTTCAAAATTTGGTCGTGGCTTAGGTTGAAAACGTGCGGTGACTCGTTGCATGTCCTTTTGGCCAAAAGACAAGCAAACAAACAAACAAACACTTGCAAACACGTTGAAGGCGGCAATTGAACCCAACCTGGCTGACTGCTATTGACCCTATGGATTATGTGCAGCATAAGTGGCAGACACTTCAACCTTAGCACAGTGCAACAACTTCAGCTTGGCAATAAATAACATTTGCCGCAGCAGCAAGCATACAGACATAAATACATACATATGTACATACATACATATAAGAAAGCGTGCAAGAAATGTGTTGAAATTGCTTTTTTGCGCCCTGCAGCTGCACAGTGGGAACAACGGAGCAACTACCTTATTAAAATTAAACTTTAAGAATCTTTCTACTTTTCTGAGCTTTAAGATTAACAACACTTCGTGTGTCTTATAATACTTGGTCTACAATATTATTTGTTAGTTTCAGAGTTATACATTTTTATAAGCTAGGTTGGCTGTTTATCACCACTGTGCGCATGAGGGGCATAAGGGGGAATGGCAAGCAGAGGTAGACAGTTGAGCGCCAACAGCAGCAGCAGCAGCAATTGCTCTGCATTTGTCAAAGAGATTTGTGCATGTGTGTGTGAGTGAGTGTGTATTTGTGTTTGTGGAGCTTGAGTGACGCATCAATTGAGGGAATGGGCGATGCCAGTGAACTCTGCCTATGCAATAGTTGCGCGATGTTCAACTATGACTCATCTCCCGTCTATTTAACTCTATGCAACTCTCCTTCTGGTTTGCTTATCTGTCTAATATGCATATTTTAAGTTTCAGCTTACCTTCAACTTTGTTGCGTTTCAAGAAACATTTGTTGCACCGTCTGCTGTTGCTGCTTGTCGTCGATCGTTGTATGTAATCGTTGTAGTTGTTGGTTCGTTTCGCACGCACTAAATAGACGGATGAGTAATGAGGCGGTCTTCTCTTTCTCCTCACCTCCCTCTCATACACGCACACTTATTTAATATATATTTTTTTTTCTTTTTGGCTGGGCACGCGCATATAAATATGACTAAAAACACGCGCTTTCACTTAATATGCATATGTAAATACATACATAAAATACACAAAGTGCCGTTTCGGTTTGGCAAGAGAATTTCTATTTCTGGGCCTCAACAGCGACGCACACACACACTAGAAAAACACACAGAGGCAGGCAACACCGAGTCGTACGTCGCGCAATCGCCACCGTCGAGACAGACTATGGGTTTTTTTATTCGTAGTATTGCAGTATTTGTGTATATAATAAAATACCACTTTTGATTTGTTAAAACTATACAATAATTTTCGACAGCAGCGACTAAACATAAATAAACAGCAGTGTGGCTGCGAGCAGCAAACACAGAAATACCACAACAGCATTGAAAATACTGAGCTGGGTCGTTTCGTTCTGAAAAAGTATAAATGAACGGGTCATTAAGATGAACGAAGGATTCATATTCAGTCAATCATGAACTAAATCGTTCATTTGCTGAATCTAATTGGCATTTGTCGTCTATTCTAATTAAAAACTTAAAACACATTCCATTGTAAAGAAACAGTTGTAGCCTATTACATCGGTTATCGTTCATAAACAACCGACCAACTGATCAGAATGACCTATTCATCGTTCAAACTTCATGACCAAATGACCAACTGAACTAAATGACTGATTTAGTTCACGACTGAAAAATGAGCGATTGAACTTATTCAGAAAATTGAACTAAAAAGCCCAACTCTATTAAAAATACCAAACATTGAGCTTTTATCGATATATAAAAACAACGGGCTAATAATTATCGAACATGAGCATGTGAAGTATCGGTATAAAACACTAGATCAGTGATGGGCACGTTTATCGAATCGTTATCGGTTGCTCACACAGACACTAGCCGACGCTTGCCGAATGCGAATTCGGCAGCTGCTGCGAGCACACGATTTGAATCGGTGCACAGCTTGCTTTTAACAAAAGCACAGTGTGCGTCGCTTGATTTTTCATGTTGCACTGAAAGAAATAGTTAAGCTCATGCGACAATGCATTGTCTGAGAATGCGGTCGGTATTTTCGTACGCCAAATGACTCTCAAAATATGCCCCTTTACTTAAAACTCTACGTAGCATGCACCTACGTGGTCACACACCAAGAATTGTGGCTTGCAAAAAAAATTTAATTCAAAACAATTTTTAAACATCAAATAGATTTGCTCAGCAATTTCTTTCAGTACATAAAGGTTTCGTGTATGTGTATTAGTGAATCGAACAGCTGATTCGCACGCGTGCGAGACTGTGCCCAACACTGCACTAGATATGCATTGAAACATAAATTTTTTTTATTATTTTACATGCCAACAAAATATTGTTTATAAAAAAGTCTGAACATAGTTATATTTGTGTGAAACAGGCTGGTAAACTTTTCAGTACTGTGGCGCCATCTTTTGTCTGTTTTGTGAAACATAAATACGCCACCTAGTGTTTAGTTTAGAAGTAGATTGTGATGTCTCAACTGAACTATTTGTCTGAGAATTCGAACGTAGTTCGTTGGTTCATAACCTATTTAATATATAGTTTATATTATATAATTATATTATTTACATTCAACGTTGTTATTTATTTAATATTGTTGCATTATTCCTAGATATTTGGTCACCCTAATCTTGAACAGTGCTGTATAGCTCTTGCACACATTCCCAGTGTTGGTTTGAACCGCAGCCAACTTTGCTCACTTCTTTCTTTCCAAAACTCTGAAGATGGTGAGTGGACGTTGCTATGAGTTGTGCAGTTCAATTTTTGTTTAAACAAATGTGGAATCTGAATAATGAGCCTAAAATGCATATTAGTTAAACAGCAACTGTGCTGCACACACTACAGTAACTTGCAGAGTGCTTGAGCAATGTGAAAGTGAGCAAAACTGAAAAAATGCGACGACGGCGTGCTAACATAACCTCCCCATGTGTTTGTTACTGGAAGCAACCGTTGACAAAATTGCTGCTGACAATGCACGTGCAATAAATATTGGTTTTTCTAATTTTTGGCTTACTTTTTGAATTTTCGCAGTCGAATATCAAGAGGAAGAAGACCAGGAAGCTTCGTGGTCACGTGAGCCACGGTCATGGCCGTATCGGCAAGCACCGCAAGCATCCTGGAGGTCGCGGTAACGCTGGTGGCATGCACCATCACCGCATCAACTTCGACAAATACCATCCTGGCTACTTCGGCAAGGTTGGCATGAGGAACTTCCACTTGCGTCGCCAGCACAAGTTCAGGCCCGAAATCAACCTGGACAAATTGTGGTCTCTGGTCGGAGCTGAGAAGTTCGCTGAACTGGAGAAGGAGAAGAGCACGAAGGCGCCAGTTATCGATCTGGTTCAATTCGTAAGTTTTCCACCCAATATGGATTTGAAATAAGTTAATGCTTTGTTATTGGTATTCGATATGAAGAGACACCCAAGGCGATGGGCGGACTGAATGCGACCGTACAATTGCTCTCACCATGTAGCGAAAGCCTTTCAGATCAATCCAATAAGCAACGGCATTTGATATATTTAATTTTGTTTATACTACTCGATATTAACACATGTGCATTTCTTGTCATTTAGGGCTACTACAAGCTGCTGGGACGCGGTCACTTGCCCGCTCGCCCCATCATTGTCAGGGCCAAGTACTTCTCCAAGAAGGCTGAGGACAAGATCAAGAAGGCCGGTGGTGTCTGCTTGCTGAGCGCCTAAGTATAAGGTGCGCCTACCTTTTGATTATTATATTTGTGCATTATTTATTAATTAAATCTATTTTTGTTATTGCAGATATTCCTCTTAATGCAACTGAACGTAATACATTCGACCATCAAAAATGTATTTGTTTTTTAATAAATTTAAAAGAAAAACAATTTAACGCAATTTGTATGTTCTTTTCCATATGTTTTGATTTGTGACGTCAGGTGTTGAATTGGCATTGTTATTGCAATACTCTCACACGTGCATGAGGTGTTTTTGTATAAGCAATCAACATAATTAAGTCGACTACCATAAATATGGTGAAATAAATCGACACAGGTGTGCAATAAAGCGTCGACTAAGAAATACCCTGTTCGCAGATGCACTTGAAAAGTAAATATTGAAAATGAGAATTAATAATTTTCCATTCAAATTAGTAAGCGCTTTAAATAAATTTAAAAACAATGCTCTCGTAGTTTACATTAACGTATATACCCTTTCTAACGCTAAAGCGTCTATAGGGTACAATATGGAAAATTTCTAATTCAACGTAGTCTGGCAACCTTGTCAGCCATCGGTAAAATGAACGTCACATTTTGGGGCAGTTTTCGCCAAGTGTTTGCCAGACGCAGTCGCAGTGAAAAAGAGGAAGCATTACGTGTAGGTCAAGGTTGCATTATCTGTGTAATATTTCCGCAAGAAATAGGCTGTCCTTGACACAAGGACAAGAGCACCAAATATTTGCTGTAAATAAATTAAAAGAATATCAAATATGTATGGTGCCGGCAAAAAGCTTTCAAGAATCGTGTCTGGGGCATTGAAACATGCGGAAAGCTCAAGCTGCAATGTTGTAAACAAATTACCTGAATCTATATATATATGTTTATGTGTGTTTTTACAGTTACAGGCTAACTTTACAAAGTTACATAACCGAACAAAAGAAAATATGGCACAAAAAGTATTCAGAAATGTGACGCACTGCATCTTCGATATGGACGGCCTGTTGCTCGGTAAGTGAGGGGGGGAGTGGAAGTGGGGGTGGTGGGGTGATATTGATAATTATACCCGTTCCTCACAAACTAATAGGGTATACTGCACTTGGACAATGTATGTAATATAGAGGAGGCTGAGTCGATATAGTCAAGTCTGTTGGTCTGTATGAAACAGTGATGCCAATTTGGCCAAAAAGGAACTTTTTGAAAATGGAAACGAAAATTCACCTCTTAAAATGGGAGAATGGTGAAAATACGTAAAAATTTTGGTCCGATGCAAACAAATATTCAAAACTCTGCAGGCAATAACCCTTTTTCAGAAGTGGTCACTTTCGCTCTGACTCGTCTATCGTTGCCATGGTCGAATGCAGAAGTAGAGAGGGTTTTTAGCCAAGTTAGTTTGATAGGAAATAGGAAAAAAAAGTTTTTTTTCTATCTATTTTTTAGTTTTTCAGTTTTTTTTCTCTGTTCTTTGGCCGTTTTGTCTTTTTTTTTCGGAAAATATTTGTTATCACTGGTATGAAATCCCGGATTTACCAAATTAGGCACACACTATAATAATAATAATTGATATATATTGTAAAGTAACGCGAAATTCTCAATGTATGCAATAATTTTTATATCTTTGGAGTATATGAAAAAAATAAATTTGAATTGAGCAACGGGTATTTTGTAGTCGGCGACTCGACTTAACTTTTTATTTGTTTATCGTGGTGCATTACACATGTTTACAACCCAGACACCGAGACCCTGTACACATTGGCCGCCCAAATGGTGCTCGATCCGTTTGGACTGAAGTACACATTCGAGGTGAAGGAGAAAATTATGGGACTACAGACACGTCCTGTGGCGGAATTCATGGTGCATTACTATGACCTGCCAATGACATGGGAAGAGTACGCCAAGAAGCAATTGGAAAATACCCGAACTCTGATGGGCGATGCTAAATTAATGCCAGGTATTAATTTCCCTTCGATATTCGTACTATATTTTTGCAGACACTGAGAAGATATATGAGGAAATCACAAGGCAAATAGCCGGCAGTTTTGGTCGTCCCTACCCGGAGGCGGTGCGTTTCAGGGTGATGGGCACACAAGAGAAACGTTCAGCCGAAATAGCCATAGATGAGTGCCAATTGCCCATAACCGTTGGCGACTTTTTGAAGCGTTATCACAAAATGTGCGGCGAACGGATGCGCAATGTTCCCCTTTTAGAAGGTTAGCACCTTCGACAGTAGTTAGAAATTCCATACGCTGTTTGTCGCTGTTGTTGGTGTTGCTTGTGATTTCATGCTATATCTTAATGGGTTGCAAGCACTCGAATAATATCTCTCCTCCCTCATTTCTTCTCAAATCCTCTCCAGGTGCTGAGCGTCTTTTGCGTCATTTGCATGCTAATAAAGTGCCTTTCGCATTGGCCACCAGCTCGGGAGCTGAGATGGTCGAGATGAAAACCACAAATCATCGGGAGCTCTTTGATCTATTTAATCATCGTGTCTGCGGTTCCTCCGACAAAGAAGTCAAGAATGGCAAACCAGCTCCGGATATTTTTCTTATCGCCGCCGCTCGTTTCAGTGATAAGCCAAAGCCCGAAAATTGCTTGGTGTTCGAGGATTCGCCCAATGGCGTTTCGGCTGGAGAAAGTGCTGGCATGCAGACGATCATGGTGCCAGATCCAAGATTGTCCAAGGAACGTTGCTCCCATGCAACGCAGGTACTGCGTTCTCTAGAGGATTTCAAGCCCGAACAGTTTGGACTGCCAGCATTTAAGAATTAATTGATGTTGACCATTCTATTAATCATGTACCTAATGTCTGAATGTCATTACTAAATGTACTGTAATTACTTAAATAATGTAAAATGTCCAGCATAAATAAAAATAATTGTGAGAGATTCTGTAGTTATTCAATAAAAAAAAAAATAAATACAAATTATAGAAATATTATTGATATACACAAATTGTATACAAAATTGTTTTTGTTTTATTATTCTTTAAGTAAACAAGACTAGACGAACTTAATGGCTTCATTTGCCAACCGCCTCCAGTTGCTTCTGTATATCTGGAGCAGCTTGATTCGTCAGTGACATGGACACTTCCTTGCCATTTTCTGAAATCCAGAAAAATTCAAGAAAGTCTAATTTTAATTATTTCCGAAATATAGCTTACCATAGCGTGCCCAGAGTCTTGGCTGTACGCCAGCGCACTCTCTTACCAATATGGGCAAATTGGGATTACTCTTTTTCAGATTTGGATAAAATTTCTGAATATATTCCCTGATAAAAAGATTTTGCAAGTCTGTTAAATTATATAATTTTAGCTAGCAATCTGCATTATAACTTACCTGACCCCTTTGGAGGCTCTACCAGATGGGTCTAAAATTATGCGCACTTCCTTTAATTTTGGCGTAAAGGCAGCCAAGCGTGCAAAAGTTACGCGCATTTTGTGTATTGTGTATTTTGAATTTGACAAGCACGCACGGTTGCCACAATTGGCGCTTTTGCACCAAAACTGGCTCTTCTTTGTCCTGTTGGCGCAATGGCACTTATTTTTTCGAATTGGCTCCTTTTTTGATCAGTTCAGAATTAGGTATTTGTATGTTTTTTGTCACAAAACAAACAAATTTAATTGTTCAGTATATAACGCCACCTTGCGGCAGTTTTGTGTAGTCTATTTTCACAAAACCCAACAGCTGTGCTTGGCAAGCACGCCATTAAGCAAAAGCTAGCCGCACCCGTTACTCCAGTGTGCTGTAAAGCGCGCTCTCTCGCTCCCGCTAAACGCAAAACGTTTTCTGTGTATCTACTTGCTACTGTTTTGACTGGTTCTGCGCGCCTGGGACTCCAGAATAAATTCTCCAGCAAATTCAGGTAAAATTTCTCACAAAGCCAAAAAAGTGAAGTTTTTTGTTTTTTGAGCTAGAGCTTTAAAATTAGTGTCAGAGAATTTGTTGAATTTTTCTCGAATTATTGATATTTCTTGTTTCTCAAATTTCCTGTTATTTCTCAATTTTTTTGGGGTTTTTTCTCAATTTTGCCACCAAAACCAATTCTAAATAAAGTTAATTATTTTACCTAATTTTGGATTTTGTTGTTTTTTTTTTGAAAATGTTTTTATCTAATTTTAATTGAGTTTTGAAAATTTCAAATTTTCATTTCAAAATTAGCGCGCAATCGATTACATCGATTAATCTTAACAGGATGTTTACATTACAGCGCTTAACGTTAACAGAGTGCTGTTCTGTTAAATAACAGAATAGCCAGGAAAGCTTACAGTTGACTATAGTCACATTTTATCGATAACATAAATCGGTTGCAGCTCTGTTGACTATAAAATATTTCAGATTTTGTTTACGCGTGTTTTTTCAAGGCATTTTCTAGAAAAAGCGAAATATATTGAAATTTTACTAACAAAATGACATCCGTACATTGTCAGCTATGGATGGGCAGCGTAAGTAGCATATGGTAGTCTTTGTAGCGCTTAAAATGCAATTTTTATGTGGTTTGCAGCTGGATACGTATATGACGGAGAATTTCATAATTGCTGCATTCCGAAAAATGGGTGAAGATCCCACAACAGTGCGTCTTATGCGCAATAAATACACTGGCGAGCCAGCCGGCTACTGTTTTGTCAATTTCATATCGGATGACCATGCACTGGATGCCATGCACAAGTTAAATGGCAAACCCATTCCCGGCACAAATCCCATCGTTCGTTTTCGTCTCAATTCGGCGAGTAATTCATACAAAATGCCGGGAAACGAGCGGGAGTTTAGCGTGTGGGTTGGTGACCTCAGCTCGGACGTGGATGATTACTCGCTTTACAAGGTCTTCTCCAGTAAATATACATCGATTAAAATGGCAAAGGTCATTCTGGACAGTCTGGGCTTCTCCAAGGGTTATGGATTTGTCCGATTCAGCATTGAGGATGAGCAAAAGTCTGCGCTGTACGACATGAATGGATTCATTGGCTTGGGCACTAAACCGATCAAGATCTGCAACGCAGTGCCCAAACCAAAGTCGGAACTTCACGCTGCTTTAGGCAACGCCAATGCCAACTATGGATATGGCGGTCCGAGTGCAACGCCTGCGTCTTCGACAAGTGCTGCCACTGAATATTCGCCGTACTATGATCCAACCAGCACCTATTGGCAGGGCTATAATGCCTGGCAGGGTTATTATGATCAGGCCTCTGCTCCATCTATAACCGATGCTGCTGCCTTTTATCAACAGGCCTTGTCACAATCCCACTCGAATCCACAGACACTCGCCCAGCATGCGGAGGCTTGGAGCGCCCAGCGCAGTGCACAATATGAGCAACAACAGCAGCAGAGTGTGACAACCAACACAGCTGCGCCAGCTGCTGAGGATGACTTTGGACTAGAAGAGCACAAATTTGTGCTAGACGTGGATAAGTTGAATCGTGAAACCATCGATTCAGATAGACATTTGTACGATGCTTTGGAGAGTTCCAAATGGTTGCCCATTGAGCAATTGGAGGTGTTTTAAAATAATATATTACTGTTTTTTATAAATAAATGTAGACTATCTATGTATAAATTTATTAAGTACAGCCACATGTCTTTTGTTTAACAATCAAATGGTATAGAATACAATTTACTTTGCTCCGAAATATGAGATCAGTTTTCCCTTTTATCCAAATTTAATTTACAAAAATTCCGCCAAAATTAATTTAGCGGGGGTGGGATAATTTATCGATTGCTTGCTAAACGATACTTCTTATCGATATTAGCCCACCGCTATTTGGCTGCTTGTCGGATTTTTCTCGCATTTTATTTGTGGAAAAAAGTCACAAATATTGTAATAAATGGCGCCATTTAAGCGCGTTCGCCAGCCGAAAATCACAACCCAAGCGCTGCTAGACTTCGATTTGGGTGAAAGTTCATCCGACAGTGATTTTCTGCCCGACATTGACAATTGCTCGGATGGCTCCAAAGACGAAAGTGATGGGGAGGGTGACAGCAGCGACGCGAGCAGCAGCAGCGACAGCGATTCAAACGCCGACTCTGGCGATGATAGCGATGATTCGACGCTGCAACTGCGGCAGCTGTTGGCCGATAACATTGTGAATCCGGAGGAGGCAACCGTAGCATTAGCTCCAGTTCAAGGTGAATTTATTAAATATATAAAGAGAAAAATAATATATTAAATTAATTTTGCTGCAGCTCATGTGCCGCCGCGTGTGAACGGCTTCAATTGTGAGGCACTGTCGTCGGCGCCACCGAAGCGCATGTGCTGCGTCTGCCTTGGCGAGCGGAGCGATGATGTTAACGAGATTGTTGAATGCGATTCCTGCGGTGTTTCCGTGCACGAGGGCTGCTACGGTGTCAGCGACAATGTCAGCATCTCCAGCACCAATTCCACGTGCTCCACGGAGCCCTGGTTCTGTGAGGCATGTCGTGCGGGCGTCTCCGAGCCCGACTGCGAATTGTGCCCGAATAAAGGTGGAATTTACAAGGAAACCGATGTCGGCAAATGGGTGCATTTGATTTGTGCCCTCTATGTGCCGGGCGTGGCCTTTGGCGAGGTGGAACAGCTCAGCTCCGTGACGCTCTTCGAGATGCAGTACAGCAAATGGGGCGCCAAACTTTGTTCGCTTTGTGACAATGCGCTCTTTGCACGCACTGGTGTTTGCATTGGCTGTGATGCGGGCATGTGTAAAACATATTTTCATGTCACCTGCGCCCAAGTGGCCGGCTTCCTAATTGAGGCCCATCATGAGGATGATGCAGCTGATCCGTTCTATGCCCACTGCAAGGTCCACTCCGAGAAGGAGATGATCAAAAAGCGACGACGTAACTATCATACACTCAGGCTCAACATGCTGCATCAGGCCAAGCAACGTGCGATTGTCCAACAGCAGTTGGTGGAGGCGAATCCCAATCCTGCCCAGGCACGCATACAGCGGAAACTGCTGAAGATACAACAGAAATACGCACAGCACAAGCAACTAAAGCCGACGCCTTGGGTGCCCACACAAAAGATGTCGCGACTGTTGACCAGTTCCGCCTCCGCCTGTCGCCGTCTTCTGGACAAGGCCGAGTTTATGGCCGTGGATGTGCAGCACTTGGAGCAGCGAGAGGCGCACATTCAGGCGCTGCAGGATATACGCAAAAAGTGGCACATTGCGCCCGCCTTTAGTGTGGAGTTCACCGCCTACTACATGGATCGCATTGCCCGCATGTCTGAGTTCAAGCAGCAGCAACAACAGCTCATCCAACACAACGCCCAGCTCAGCCAGGAGCAGGATGAGCTGCGTGCCAAGTATGACAGCGCACTCGAGGAGCGCAAACAGGTGAAGGCTACGAGGGATTCCTTGGCAGCAACTATAAAGTCACTTCACAGCTGCTTATCACAGCTCTGCTCGGGATTGAATCTGTCCAGTGTGGATGCAATAGCGCGACCACAGCCGGAGCAACCACCCAAGGTGGCGACACCACCACAACGACCCATCTCTGTGCCAACAGCAGCGGCATTAAAAATGGGCGTGGGCTTTCCACTTTCACATTTATCCACGCCTGGCTGTAAACTGGACAACACGCGACTGCTGAGCACACAGCAATCCCAGGTGAACTCCACTAAAGGCCCGTCCATTGCGCCTGCTGTGAGCTGTGGCATCTGCAAGCGGAACAACGATCAGCATTTGCTGGTCAAGTGTGATACCTGCAATCTCCACTATCATCTGGGCTGCTTGAATCCACCGTTGACGCGTCCGCCCAAGAAATCCAAGCAGTATGGCTGGCAGTGTTCCGAATGCTGTGACAAATCTGATGTATCCGATGCAGTCACCGAAATATCCCCAGGACCGCGCAAGTCACGCACGCGCTTCAACAAGGATGGACATTTGGTGTATGTGGATCGCTACTCCCTGGACGATGTGCCCAAGGAATCGATACCGCAGATGAAACGTACTTTGAACAAATCGCTGCCTGTTGCCGTCGATGCCATCGAGGATTTGACCAAGTCACCAAAGCGCGTCAAGATGCAGTCGCCTCGCAAGACGCCTGTAAACGGTAAGACTTTTGGGCAATAATCCTTAAAGTACCACAGTCATATAACGTTATAGCGTATTATTCTCTTCCAGTTCAAGCATCAGTTCTTGGCTCGGATCTCTTGGCCATACCGACAGCAATCCCAGCGCGCAGCAACTCGAATCTGTCCGGCTGTGAGGACTCTATAGACGATTCCATTGGCAAACAGTCGCGCAAGGGGAAGCGCAAGGATAAGCATAAAAACAAGCACAACTTGTCGTCGGATACGGAAAAGTCCTTCAATAAGGAGCACAAACGTAAGCGTAAAAAGCGCGCCCACGGCGAGGACTCTACGCCGGATACGGTTAACTCCGGCAGCACCATTAAAATCATATTCAAAACATTGCGTTTGCCTGGCGAAGATGCACCCGAATCACGTAGTTTCTATGTGCCCGCCAATGCAGTGCGCTCCGTGGACGAAGCGTCGCGTCCCACGTCCGTGGAGACAGTTGAGGATGTCATTCAGCCGGAGCAGGCGCCCGTTGTGCCCGTTGTTGTGGCATCTACACTAATAACACCGCAGCCAGTAACGCCTCAAAAAGTGAAAGAGCCAAAGGCGCCGCAGGAAACACCATCGTCACAGCGTAAGATCAGTCCCCGCAAGTCCAGTCCACGGAAGCAGCGTGTGGGAAGACCGCGTGTCTCCAATCCTAAAGTAAATGTCGAAATCAGTTGCTGCGTCTGCACAGAGAGCGGCAAGGCCAATCAGGTTGTGACCTGTGATGAATGCCACAAGCACTATCACTTCGCGTGCCTCGATCCGCCGCTGAAGAAGTCGCCAAAGATACGTGGATATTCCTGGCACTGTGCCGACTGTGATCCCACGGATGAGGAGGCACTGCCCAAAAAATAGAACCTAATATTTACTTGATTAATTAATTGCATACTTTTAACTTACCTAAAATTTTAACTACATATTTATAGATAGGTTCTCTTTTACATTTTTGACAACGAGACTTGAGTATTTCCAGTTTTGAAATAATTTAAATAATGTGTAAGTAATGAAAGGGATCGAATCATGAAGCGATTACTTAAATCATCCAGCTGTATTATTTTTTCGACTGCCAAATGTGTCGATATATCATATTAAATGCATTTTTAATATAATTATAATATTTACCTATTTTATTCAGGGATCGCGAATAAGACTAATAAATTTCAAGAAATAAACCTGAACAAAATTATCCAGATTAATGAGAGAATACCATTTTATAATAAAAATGAAATGCAAATTTATTTTAAGCCGGAACTAATATTTAAAATAAAAACTATCTTATTCATTTAATTTTCAACAAGTAGAAAATAAGTTTAAGAACTTATTATTTTTTAATCAAGCTGAAAATAAGAGCCACATGAAATTGAAACTGTTTAGTAATAGTTTTATTATTTATTTAAAAACAATTGTTTGAATTGCATGCAAGTATCCAATGTCTTAAAACGGTTGCTTCTATGTTATCATCTTGGACATGTATGGTCCGTCCAGCACGTAGCCTAGTTTGCGATAGTAATTACGGGTGCCCACGCCGGAGATGACTGCCAATTTGTTGCTGCCATGTTCCTCGCGAGCTATGCGCTCCGCCTCCTCCATAAGGAGCATGCCAAAGCCCTGGTGCTGGAATTTAGTTGGATCACGTGAGCTGACGGGCACCACGGACCCATAGACATGCAGTTCGCGTACAATGGAGCAGTTACCCTGCAGTTCTGGCCGGAAAGTGTCCGGCGAGCATTTGCGTAAGCGAAGTAGACCCACAAGAATGTCCTGCTCGGGATCCTCGTAGGATAAAAAGGTTTCCCACCCACCGTTGGCCACGTAATCACGTCGTATGAATTCGATTTCGTGGGGACGCACCTTGTTGTGAATCTCCTGAATGCCAACTTCACGTGTTCGCACATCACGACACACGGTACCCAAATCCTTCATGCGTGCCAGCGCCAATTCCCGCAGATTTCCATGCTCAACCCCGGAGCTGCAGAACAGATACAAGTATTTAATATAGAAATTCATAACGTAAAGCCCAATTTACACGATCGGTTTCCGACCGACACTTTACGTTAATAAATCGTCGGTCTCGTGTGAACACGCAAAATTTTAAAGCGTCGGTTTGTCATCGAAGCAAACTTTACATGTGAGAATGACATTTTTTGGTATTTTTTGGTGCTTGTTGAATGGCAACATTTTCCATCGGTCAAAAAGTGTCGGTCGGAAACCGACCGTGTAAATTGGGCTTAAATGTTTCAGACTTACCTAACCAAAGGCATGGGTATATCTCGTTGTACGCGGTAGACACGCGTCCATGGTGGCACCAGTGCCAGTATTTTGGCCACTAAATCCACCAGCATCGAGGGAGGATACGACTTGTAGCGACCAGTCTTCCACAGCTCATAGAGTCCAGTTCCACGTATGACAAGTGTGGGATAGATTTTTAATCCGTCCGATCGAAATGCGGGATTCTCAAAGTACTCAATAAACTGCTCGATGTCGCGCTCAAAGTCCACATTGGGCAGATCGGGCATCATGTGTGTGACAATTTTGTAGCCGGCATCTTTGCCCATTTTAAAGGTTTCACAGACAGCGTGCACCGTGTGTCCACGATTTGTGTCCCTGGCGACATCCTCATAGACCGACTGCACGCCAATTTCCAATCGTGTGCAGCCATAACTCAGCATATCAGAGATGTGACGCTTCAGGCAATAATCAGGACGCGTCTCAATTGTGATGCCAATGCACTTTGTGCGAGATTTCTCCGAATAACGTACAGCTTCGGCAACGTTGGCACTGCTATGACCCGAGAGTGCATCATGTAAATTGCGTATAAAGTAATCACGATATTCTTCCGACAAGGCCATAAACGTGCCGCCCATCACAATGAATTCCACCTTGTCGACGGAGTGACCCAGCTGCTTGAGCTGCTCCACGCGATGTCGGGTCTGCAGGAAGGGATCATAGCGTGCCCGTATGGCACGCATCGACGTAGGCTCATAGCCCGTGTAAGATTGCGTCGAATACTCGAAATCACTGTCTGGTCCGCCAGGGCAATAAACGCAAATGTTGCCCGTAAAATTAATATGTGGACAACGATGCGGTTTGCACATCACAGCTACCACAGCAATCTAAAGTCGAAAATAAACATACGTATTTCTACAATTTTTAAATAGATTCCTGCCACTTACGCCACTTGCGGTTCTTATGGGTTTTGCCCGCAGCTTGGGCAGCAATATTTTCTTGGCATCCTGTGGCACAGCTGCTATAATGTCCACAAGTCGCGGAGAGCTGTCCAGTCCATACTTGGATGATATCAGCGACTTCATACGATTCAGATTCACATCCTTTTTTGCTTCGTGCGCCTTAAGCAGCTCCTGAATGATTTCACCGATAACAAGCACCT
The DNA here is from genome assembly GCA_037043435.1 of Drosophila suboccidentalis. Classification (NCBI taxonomy): domain Eukaryota; kingdom Metazoa; phylum Arthropoda; class Insecta; order Diptera; family Drosophilidae; genus Drosophila; species Drosophila suboccidentalis. The sequence goes on along the minus strand of JBAMBK010002152.1, from coordinate 180,272 downwards.
GCCGCTCCTCGCGGCTTAGACCCACAGCTGCAGCAGTTGGCAAATGATTAGCGTTAAATGTTGAGTATACACATTATGAACACTTGCAACGTACCTAGCTTCTTTTTCTGCTTCATATTTGTTTCTGACGAAATACAATAAATATTGCACGTGTGGCGTTGTTATTGCAAGTTTCATGCGTAATCGGCGTAAGGTTGTTTCGATAACTAATTTGCATACGTCATGAAAAACAATGCAAATTTGTTAAATGGAAAGAGAAAAACTCTACATAAATTGCCAGCACTTATTTTAAATTGAACCATAGAAACGCGATTACAAACGCACTCAAAATAGAAAAATACATATTCTTTAAAAATTTTCGACGTAATTTGTTAAATGTAACCTTCTTTATTTTATTAACTTGAACGATAACTACAATTTTCTGTGCCGCTTATCGATTATCATACCGGCGTAGTTCTTGGACGATTCATGAAAGACTGACTAAGTTCATTAGTTCATTTTAATGACCAGTTCATTTTAACTTTTTCAGAACACAACTCTAATCACTTCACTTTTAGTTGTAACAATTTTCAGCGTAATTAAAAAATGACTAGCTGCGTGCAGCAGCAAAAAGATCAGGAGCAATTGCTGGAGCAGCTGAATGCCAGCGATGATGAAATGGACGAAGATGGTGACCTGGATGAGGAGGACAAAGACAAACAACTGCTGACCGAGCCTACATTCAGCTTTTCGGTGTGTATACAAAAACGAAAATGTCATCTATGAGTAACAATAATGCAAGCGAATTTATGCAACTGCAGAACAGCAATGCATGCTGGGTGTGCAACGGCTATTATGGACCCAATTTCGGTGAGCCGCTTTGCGGGGCCTGTCATGCATTTTTGTACAACGCACAACGGGCCGAAGAACTGTTGACGGAACTGTCCGATGACGAGGATTCGGGCAATGATGAGCCGCCGTTTAAAGACAAGCAGGAGGATGATGAAACTGAAAACGATGCAGACATTATGGGCTTTGAAGATCTAGAGGATGCAGCGCCAGCTGGACCACAGCAACAACAGCAGGCAATCATTGAACCGGAACAGGAACAGGATCAGCAGCCGGCACAACAACAGCAACAACAGCAGCAGCAGCTGCAGCCGCAACAAGAGCAACAGTTGGAACCCCAAGTGTTGCCACCACCACGTCGTGGAACACCTGAGCGTGACTTTGAGCATGAACGTGCGGTAAATCCATTTCTGCTGCCTATCAAACGTCCGCGTCCGGCTGCACCGCTTGCTTTACCGTACTACATGCAAGAGCTGGCCGATGGACGAGCCCGCGCACATGAATATAATGGCCAGGGCGCTGGAACCAGTGACAAGAGCATTACTAGCCTCATCCCTGTCGAGGTGATGCTAAAAATATTCGCATATTTGGATGACATGTCGCTGTGGATGGCCAGCGAGGTGTGCAAGCAATGGAATGAAATCATTGCCAAGAATACAGCACAAAGCATGTGGAAGACATATATTAAACAGCGCTGGCCGCTGTTCGAGAGTCTCTCGGAGCAGCCCGACTGGTACAAGTTGTATGGTGCATTGATGTCGTCGTGCTTCTGTCGCACTTGTCTCGTCGAACTGGGCAGCCAATCGCCGCCAGCTGGCGAGCAAGGTAACGTGATACGCAATAACTTTTTGCGCGGCGAAGCGAATCTGTTGAATAGCTACGAATCGGAGGGCATTTCGGCCATTCCATTGGATCGTCTGAACAATTACTGGCAGGCAACGATACTTGGACCTCCTGGGAGTCCCTATGAGGGCGGAAAATTCTTTTTATTTATTTATTTTCCTGAACGTTATCCCATGGCACCGCCCACGGTGCGTTTCTTAACCAAAATACTGCATCCAAATGTGTCGAGACATGGCGATGTTGGCATTGATATATTCCAGCAACAAAACTGGTCGTTGGCCTTGAACGTGGCTAAGGTGTTGCTCTCGGTACAGAGTCTGCTCACAGATCCATACACTGAGGTGTGCATGGAGCCGGAACTGGGCTATATATACGAACAAGAGCGTTCTCGTTTTGAGCAGCTTGTGCGGGCTTGGACATGGAAGTACGCGATGCTTGAGCTGATGACGCCACGTTAAAAGAAAATATAATTAAATAAAATATAATAAATTATAATTAAATAGCCTTCTTTGTTGTCATACCCTGCGAGGGCCGACAGCAAATCGCATGTGTGCTTATCGGACTGAAAGTTGGAAAACATATAAGACACCCTCTATTAAGTTGTTTTGTATATGAATATAACTACATATTACCATTAATGTATTTAGTTTAAATGGTGCCATTTTGAACGATCTGTTTATTTTGGCCTCTCTTCTCTCCCACAATATAGTCAAAATTATGCTTAATATATAATGTTTCTAAAAGTTTAAACAAAGCTTTTAAATTTTATAATTATTAATTTTATAACTAAGCTGCTTTTACAAGCATTTGATCTTTATTTCGTCCAGGACACTTTGGGAATATCAAAGTGCTCGGTCAGTGAGTCCAAGTGCTCGTTGAATTTCTCCACGCGCTGCTTGTGGGTCGTCTGTGCCTTGTCCATAATGCGCTTGTTCCGCATCTTCTCCTGCTGCTTCTTGCTGGCGAGCTCCGCCTTGGTTAGCTTCCTTTCGTAGCCACTGGTTGATGTCGATGTTGTTCCAGCTCCGGATTCATTCAATTGTTGTTCCGCATACGATTTTTGGAGCGCCTCCTTCTCTTTATCCTTGCTCTTGTGTTTCTTCTTCTTTTTCTTCAGCTCGGCATCACTTTTCAACTTAAGTTTGCCTTTGGCAACACATGCGTACGCATCAGACATTATTTTTTAGCTAAAATAAACAACAAATTACTTTGTTTTTCTTCACAAACGAGGGCTGACAAGTATGTTTTGCAAGCAGGGCTAGAAAATGCTTACGACTTGATATATTTATCGATAGGTCCGAGCTATCGATGATTACAACATTTGATCATCTTATCGTTATATTTGAATTTAATGTCCGCTGAACGGTAAAAAAATCGATAGAAATTGGTCCCATGTCATTTAATTGAAATAAATTATTTTTAAATTAAATTTTTAAATTTATAAAGTACAAATTCAATAATAAAAAAAAATAATAAATTTGCTAAAATAATAAAGTTTATTTCAAAATTGGTTTGGTGCACGACACCCTTTGCGTGGTGAAGTTTAGTAAGAAATTCTAAAACCAATCTTAAAAAATCGAGAAGCAAAATTAAGCAAGTTCTAAATTTAACTCAATTTTTTAAATTAGTTTAAATTAGATTTATAATGTTTATTTTTGTTTGTTTCTATTTTATTGCATGGCATCGTAGACTGTTCTCTCTTTCGAGCTTTCTCTCTTTGGGCCACCCACGCGTCCGTGGTCCGTGCGAAAAGCTCACACGGTTACTGCAGATGTGGTTGTGCGTGGTTAGGCCATAGTGTACTTGTTAGCATTCAGTTGAATCCCAACGAGCGACGGAACAACATCTCGTGTGTTGTGCACAAGCTCGAGGCGCGTTTGTAAATATTTAAAAATTATTATTCATAAATAAAACTAAAACTCAACAATTAAGCAAGGCATTTGTATTAAAAAATTAAAAAAAAATATTAACAAGTGGCGATTGTTAGGCCTCAAGTGTGAAAAATGCCGAGATTCAACAAAAATTATTAACAAAAAAAATTTTAATTCAAAAATAAAAAAAATTCAATTGTACCAAAAGTAAAAAAAAAGAAAAGAAAAACACAAAGTGCGAAGGTGAAAATTCAGCCCACTCTCTTTCCAGCAGTCTCTCAAAACTAACGGTTTAGACATTAGGTGGAAAAAGCTCGCTCACCTCGCACATGCGTGTATGTGTATATGTGTGTGCATTTGTATGTGAGTGTGTGTTTGGCTTGAATGCTGTGCCAGCAAGTGCGTATCAGTGTATGTGTGTTGGCTTTTTTTAGCATCCTGTAGCAAGTTCTTCACTCAAGGATAACAGTCGTAAAAGTACAACAATGTAATGAAAATATCAGAAAATATTATCATCATCATCGTGATGCGAAAGTATTACATTTTTATGTGCATGTACATACATTTGTAAGTGCGTGTATGTCCCTCAATGGATCTGGGTTTCAGCATTTCTGTATTTCTTTTTTTTTTGTTAGCCTCTAAATTTGCCAGCTCACAAATTTTGATGTCTTTTCTCAGAATTTTTTTTTTGTTTTGTTTTATGCGACAATCGCCATCGAATTTGCATGTGTTGTATTTACGACTACAATCTCGTGGCAAGTAGTGGCTGTTACCAATTGTAAGGTCTAGTAGAAGTTAAGCCCAAAACTGCTCAAAGCATGTAACAGGTAAAAGGTAACAGCTACGAAAGTTCTCTCTCGCTCTCTGTCTCTCTTTCTCTCTCCGCCTATGGCTGTGTGTGCCAAGAACATCAACAGTGATTTCAATGTCATAAAAATAATGTTAAGTTCGTATTAAAACAAAAGCTGCTGTTGAGATTCTCTGTTAAAAAGGAACTTAAAAATAAATCACAAAGTATTCCGTGTTTTTTATTAGCTGACATTTGTTTTTTGAGTAGGATAAAGTTAACTCAAAAGAGTCAAATGGCCATTAAACCGAGCTGTTTCAAAATCACAGATATACAATATTAAAAAGTTAACAAAAAAAAAAGAAGTCCTGCGTTCAAAAAATATGCTATGGATTTTTATTTGATTAATTCTAGTCTCCAATTGGTTCCAAATATTTATAGCCATTTATAATCGTTCTGCCAACTCTTATGCCATTTTTAGTCCTGTTAAGGATGCTAATGAGTACGGCTATAAATAAGAGTCTTGACTTAATGTCTGGTTTGTTTTTATGCCCATGAGGCCAAGGACAGCATGCTTCATGCAAATAACTAAACCACTTACTTCTGGCCAACTTGAATCTGTTTCTTTACTTTTTATTTTTATTTGTAAAAAAGTGTTGAAAACCTTTTGATGATTTTTGACAAAAGTTTGTGGCAAAGCGGACACAAACTTTTACATTACCAACTCGCATAGCAAGTCGACCATAAAATTCACTCAGTATGCAAAATCGATTTGTTCATTTGAGTTTTAAAGTTCCAATGCCAGTCGGATTGCCAGTCAGAGGATGTGTCAGCTGAATTTTGAATTATTCAAAGGATGTTGATAAATAATTTATTCAATACTCGCACACACAAGCATTTGAAATTCCAAAATTGTTGTAAAAGGTCTGCGGTTGCAATGGACGCTTTATGCGTTATTGAAATGCCATTAGCGCATTTCTTTGACAGCTTCTGCAGCACACGCGGCGTATGCGCAATCTGCTATACGCTCGATGGGCTGAACTTCCTGCTGATTTCTGTTATTGTTTGAGCACAAATATTAAGCTTAATGTGTGCACTGTATAACAAATATTTGGACGTGCAAACCAGACCATGCCACACACATACACATGCTACTTATATAGCGAAAAATAACAATGAAAAGTAATCATAGCTATTGTAAATAATTGCAGTGCGATTGAAATGAAAGTTCAGTTCGGTTTGGTGCGGTTCACTTTGGTTTGTCTTAATTGAAAAGTGTAATACTACAAAAAAAAAAGGAAATTAAAAAAAGCAAAGCAGAGCAAAGCTAATGTACCTGTTTCTACAGTTTCTGGGCCAGCCATAATTGAAAACAACAATAGCCTTCCCAACACATCCCCATCTGTGAATCATTTGGCACAGCAGTATCTAGTTGGTGGTTCTCTATGAAGGTGAGTCTTCTTAATATTTATTTGAGCACCGCGATTGATTAACGACTCTATAAAACAGATAAAAAAGCAAATAAGCAAATTAAAGAGCATTAAAAAATTATGCGCATAATTAAGAATGGAAATGAATTCAACCGCACATCAATAAATTTGCGTTTTATTCAGCGAACAATTTCATTATTATTTTCTTTGCCCTCGTTAAGTGCTGTTCTAATAGTAAGCTCTCAAACTCTGCATATTTACTTATTTATTTGTATATATCCATTATCATGCCACATTTTTCACAAAAAGTTTAGCAAAATTTCATGAATGAAAACAAGTTTTATTAGTTTGTGAACTGGCAGAAAACAAGCATAATGAGATCATAATTAACTCAAATTTTCAGAGATCATTTCGGTAATGAGCACATACTTTTTGAAAAAAAAAACACAAAGAGAAAAATTTTAAACAACTTTCAGAAATTATTTAAAAAATTCCAATTAATATTAGCTTTTGTATTGAAGGGTATATAAATTCTATCACTTCAGTTTAGGTTATCATATATGTCCGTGAATAATTTGTTCATTTATATTGGTATTCAATCGTTTCGAATATTCATTGCGCTGCTGCGTGCTATTTATTATGAATCAATAATCCACACTGAATGTACAATTTTAATGCATTCTATTTATAATTAGATTTTTCATAATAATATTGCTACATTTGTGAGGAATTGGAAATATGTATTTTAATATTTTACAACAAAAAAAATGAAAAACATCAAAATCTCGTGTGCGTGTCCATGGAAAATGCCAATAAACTTTTTGATTTGTGGCAATTTGAAGTTAATACTCAGTTCGAGACAAAATTGCTATTAGTCCGCAGTGGATGGAACTTGTTGACTGGGGGCGTGGCACATAATGGGCGTGTAATGGCCATGGCTTGACTATAATTAGCACAATAACTAAATAACCGGTCATTAGAGTAAACTGGCCATCGACTAATTGCACTCACTGTTGCCTACTTCTGTGCGCAATTAGTAACAACTTTTGCTTATAGAAATTGAATATTAATAGCAAAATGCTCTGAGAGCTAATTTTGGATGAATTGTGCAGCAGTAATCGATTTTATATTCATTTAAATTATACAAAATCTACTTAAGCACTCAGATACTCTACCAATGTCAGGCTCTGGTAATTTAGTTTACATATTTATTCGTTGAAAGAAACAAACTCATACATACGCACAAATATGACACAAAAACACGCAAACACATACACACACACCGAAGAAAAGGAGAACAGGAAAAACTCAATTTATAAGTCTGTTGCCACTACTTTTGTGTATAAGGAGTAGGACCTCAAACCAAAGAATAATAAAAAAAGAACAAACAGAGAGCAAAGTGAAAAGTGGAGCTTAAGTCAGATATGAGTCAGTGATGGAAAATATTAAAATATCATATTTTATGAAGTGTGTACAAATTTAAGAATTTTTTATAACCGATTTATATAGTTACAAATTAGAGCTGATCTTATATAAAAGTTATAAAAATTATTTGAAATCAAGAGAGATGAAATCTTAATGCTTTAACCAATAAATCTTAGAGTTATCTCATATTAATCGAATATATTAAAGTGAATTGTTCTCAAGCTTAAAATTAAACATTTTGCCAATGTCACAGATTATAAACAGGACTACCCCAAATGCCAGCTTGCTCGTTCTGAAGGTAACTTTTGTAACGATCTCATCGCTGAGTTATAAAGGGAACTGCTCTCAGGCATGAAATAAAGCTCGTGGGTGCGACTGCTACAGAAAAGTGCTGCAAGGATTTCAATTTATCTGTGTGTGTGCGTTTGTATCTGTGTGAATTGCGGCAGAGTGTGGCGTACATTTTATTCTCTCGTTTTCAGTGCTTCTTTATTTTTGACACTGCCGGGCACAGACAACGCGTGAAAAATAATGAATAAGTTATGTTTTTGTGTGTATTTGTAGCCCAGTTAAAGGTTTTATTTCACAGTGTATATACACTATTTGTTTGTTGCATATTTTAAGGCGCTTCCTTTGCACCTTTTACATATTACATGTTTGTCTGTCTGTCTCTCTGTTTATGGCGGCGGGTAAATCTGAATTCAAGTTTTATATTTTTTCTTTCTGTCTTTCAACTGAGTTTTTTTTTTTGGTTTATAATATTATTTTCAACGCGTGCCTTGGCAAAGTTTCATTTCAGTTTATGTACCAACTCGTGCTCGAATTTGTAGCCTGACCAACAACCAACATTACCTTCACCTTTTTCACGCACACACACACACACACACACATGCACACTGACTGACATGAGAGGTCACCCGAAAGCAGTTGCCTGCCTGCCAATTTATAAATGTTGTATGTGTGTATACATGAGTTTACACACACACACACACATACAGAGAGGCTTAAACTTTGCGGCGTACTAAAATTGTAATATTCACTTTTTATGCTGATGCTGCTGCTGCCATTTTTTCTTTCATGCGACTAAAAAGTTGCTGCGGTCTGTTACATTTCCATCTTTTTGCATACAACTCGTATTTCTTCTATTTTTGGTAAATTTACAGTTACTTTTCATGGCTGAGGTTCGACAAAGCAACTAAAATGTATCCTAACATCATTATCGTATCGTGTAATAGGAGACTTGTTAATACAATTTATAATAATGCTAATGTTAATGCTAATGCTAATGCTAATGCTAATGCTAATGCTAATGCTAATGCTAATGCTAATGCTAATGCTAATGCTAATGCTAATGCTAATGCTAATGCTAATGCTAATGCTAATGCTAATGCTAATGCTAATGCTAATGCTAATGCTAATGCTAATGCTAATGCTAATGCTAATGCTAATGCTAATGCTAATGCTAATGCTAATGCTAATGCTAATGCTAATGCTAATGCTAATGCTAATGCTAATGCTAATGCTAATGCTAATGCTGATGCTGTGAAGAATATCTTGTAGTCACATTTAAATTTAAATTGTTTGTTTTTAGTTCGTAAGTCTTTTTAAGATGAAATACTATATTGTATTTTTTCACTGTGCATAATATTTAATAATTATTTACCAAACAAGTTTGAGCAGTTCATTTGAATATAAGCAATAATCTAATGAGTTGTTAAACTGATAAGCAGTTTGATTAGTTAAATCATCAAGCAAGCTTGATGAGAGTGTCTGAGAGACAAGTTGTGAATAGCTGTGGGTATAAATTGACTGCGTCTCTCAAAATATAAACCAAACCTATTCGAGCTGTCAAGATGAAGGTTACTGTTTCCGTCATCTGCGTGCTGGCTCTTGTGCTTAGCACCAGCAAAGTCTATGGGGCCATTTCAATTGGAATTTACAAGAGTGATGGTGCGTAATATGAATTATCAGTTTGTTATATTTAAATAATAAGTAATTGTTGTAACTTAAAGCTCATCCGGGCAAATGTGTGCTCGATGCCAATACAATCTTAAATGAGGGCCAAACTATAACGCGTAATTGCGAACGAGTCTCCTGTAGCTCTGGAGGAATGGTAGAATTTGCCAGGTGAATATCACTGCACACTGACTTAAATACAAAGGTATTTATACTAATTACTAAAATATATTTGTAGCTGTGGTGTTAAAGGTATTGGACCGCCCTGCACTCTGGGTGAATTGAAGTATCCCAAAGCTGATTATCCCAAATGTTGCATCAATGTGGTGCACTGCCCCGATGGAGATAGAGAAGCTTAAACTTGTTTCCAATAAATAAAAAATAAATAAAAAATTATATTGCCGGAGCCAAGTGCTTGTCCAATCTATTTAATAAATATTGAGCTTAACTTCTGAATATTGAGATTAGGTTGTTTTATTATATTTATAACAATGTTGCTATACTAATTTTTATTGGTATTTCAAATCATGCAGTAAATATTTACGAAAACAAGCTGCAATTAACAAAGGCGTATACGTAATATGTGTGTATACTTCAGAGTTTGTAATTTACCTTAACAAGGTCAAAAATTTAAACTTTATAAATTGTGATTATATGATATTTGCGTTTGAAATGACTTTTGTTTGACTATTTGAATAGAATACTTGCATTTATTCTAAGCCAAGTTGAATACTATAAATCAAGACAAATTGTTTGTACTAACTATTAACATCTAATTAAACGTGTGGTTTCTATTTACCAGTTCATTAAAGCAACCGAAGGTTGGCTGTGGTACATAAGTATGCCGTTAAAACAGTACTTCACAAATGCAATGTGGTTGTATGCACATAGAAACACACACACACACACACTTCACAACACATACAGGTATACAATCATATATCTCATAAATAGGACGACACCAGGTTCAATTAGTTTCAGTTAAATGCACTCAACACGGTCACCAAATCAATTTGAATTTGTAAATTTGTGGCTTAAGTTGCAACTCGGTGTGTGTGTGTGTGTGTGTGTGTGTGCATTACTTATAAATGTACTAGAGATGAGTCAAATTTGCGATAGTCGTAAATCAATTAAATTATAGAATTATGATGAAATTTTATATTTTTACTTTATTTATTTGCTTAAAATAAGAAAATAAATTACAATTTGTATTAAAGTTTATGATGTATACAAGTATATAGCTTTGTATATATTAGTTTATAAATATAACTGCAAATTATTTGCTTAGTTATTTAAATATTACTTAGGATAAATTAATAAATATCTAAAAAAATACTTTCAATTGTTTAATCCATCTCTAAAAATTTCGTACGCTTCCTAAACTCATCTCTAGCAAAATGCAAATGCTGTTATATTTTCGCCTCCCCCTCTAACAACTATGCAATAAGCTTTCCCCAATGCTGTGCAGAGGCGTCGCTGGGGGGGTTATGCAATTCATTTAGCAAATCCCTTAGAGAGAAAAAAGATCCTGATTTTGGCATTGATTTGGATTGACCTCTGATCAAATTTGTTAGACCTTAACTGCAATAAATGCAAATGTCAACTAGTAAACGGAATAAGGTCAAATTGCAGTTGAAATAAAATGGCCTTAAAATGCGTTTGCGAGGTCGAAACGTTTAACGCAGTCTAAGCTTTATTTAGCCAGCCAACCACTACACACACACACACACACACACACACGCACACAGAGATAAACACACATATGCACAGAGTGGGGCAATTAGTGCTGTGGGTGTGGTTTCAGTTTCAGTTTCAGCATGGCTGCCCTTTATCTTTCCGTCCCAGTGTTGTTGCGGTTGTTTTTGTTGTTATTGTTGTCACAGTTTTACGCTTATTGTTGTTGATGGCTTTTGGGTGTTAAACCGGCAAAGGGGGGGGCGGAGTCCTGGCCTACTGGGCAGAACAATCGACTGTCATAACGCTATTTAGGCAAGCGTCCCGAGACAAAGCGCTCAATAAATTTAATGCCCAAAGTATGTTACGAAAATAGCCAAACATACAAAAATCGGGTCAACAGGCGAAAGACGAAAAACTCGTAAAAAATAATAAACAAACGAAAGTTGAGCACGCCAAGCCAAAAACAAAATTAATATAGTAGAGTCGCCAGACCAAAGGTCATAAACAAAATAGACCATAATACTTACGACTCGTAATAAGTATATATTTATGTGGAGAAGTAGATATTCGTTCGCTTCGGGTTCATAAAATAGTAGCTATAACTAAGTATGATATTCTAGACTCTATGAAAATGCTCTTATGACTTTGTCAGAGTCAAACGAACTCGTTAATAAACAGTCAACAGTCAATCAAACATTCTTAGTAATTGAATATACTGAAATATGCGCTGTTATATTTATTAGATATATTAAAATACTTAACTTACTTTATGTGTAATTCCGCATTGACTTGGATGTACATTGTTGATATTCATTATTATTTGTGCTTAGATTGTCTGAATTTTTTTTTAATATTTTTAAAATTAACAATCAATATTTTACTATATTAATTGGAATCTGAAAGCTTTCCCTTTTTTAAAGTTAAAAATCCGGCAATTATTTGATTACTTTCGTCCTTTTCATTTATTGTTGATTAAAATTATTTATAGCTTTCTTAAATCTCTAGACTTTCTATGAATACTTCTGGCCGCACAGTTGGTTGCTCTCGTAATGCTCCACATATATGTTTCCGTGGACAACAAATCGGAAAATCGGCATTTGGGAATTTGGGCTCACCCAATTTGCAATACCGAAGCGGCAACTCCAATTCACAGCTGGATAAAGAACATGATTTAACTAGTACATGATTCTTCTATAAATACAATAATCAACTTACTTTTGTATCTCAGCATAGCTGTTATCTCCGCATACGAGGCGGGCACATTGCATATCTGCAAGCTTAGTCGCTTCTCCCGGACTGAGTATAAGATTTGGATTAATAACACATTTCCCCGGATGTGCTGGATCCTTGTAAATGCCACTCGTAAGAGCCGCCTCAGCGTGGGACAAAAATTGTGCCATCAGCAAAAGTAATGAAATTCCGTTCACAAATAGATTCATCTTTATGCGTTGCGTTTACAAACTTGACTACTTGAAAATTCCGAGCATCACATCTCCGATAGTAATGTACAGTACATTAAGTTTCGTGAGATTATAGGTCAAATAATTTAGCTGATAGCGAGTAATCTGAATTTACACAAGCTCTAATCATACCACTGCCGTCTCAGATTGTGGCAATCGCATTGCATTCATGAACTAGGCTATTTGCAAATTTCGATCATCAGATCTCCGATAGCATTTAGACACTAGGATTCCCCAGATTACAGGTCAAGCATGTTAGCTGATAGAGAGTAATCTCAACAGCGCAATTTGAACTGAATAAAATTGTTAATTCTACGTGATTTTGAATATTTATTTATTGTAAAAATATTTTTCAAAAAATTCCACTTCACATTTTCAAGAAGTCTGTTTTGCTTTTGATTGTTCTATTTATTTGCCCGGCACTCAAGAAATGAAGGCCCTTTCTGGGTCTTTATATCTTCATTCGTCGCAAAGTTTCCTGTTAAATGAGATCACAATTAAAATATGCTAAATAAGTACATCATATATCCTGTAAATTACTCACGAGGTTATTTGGACTTCACTGTCCTCCCCACATTTAATGTAATTACAGTCAATTTTGGCGGATTCTCCTGGACTCAGTATTAGATCCGGTCCGACCACACATTTGCCTGGATGTGCTGGATCCTTGTAGATGCCACTCGTAACAGCCGCATCAGTGTGGAACAAAAATTGTGCCATCAGCAAAAGTAATGAAATTCCGTTCACAAATAGATTCATCTTTATGCGTTGCGTTTACAAACTTGACTATTTGAGAATTCCGAACATCACATCTCCGATAGTAATGCAGTTTCGTAAGACAGTTTCGTAAGACTATAGGTCAAATATGTTAGCTGATAGCGAGTAATCTCAGTTTACACAAGCTCAAATTGAAATAAACTAATTTGTTGTTTATAATAGAATTTAAAAAATATACTACACATTAATTTAAATTTATTTTTTTAAATTTTTTATACATTTATAATTTATATATATGTATATATTTCACATTGACACAGGTCAAATATGTTAGCTGATAGAGAGTAATTTAAAGAGCTCGATTTGAACTGAATAAAATTGTTATTTTTGTTATTTCTTCGTGGTTTTTAATATTTATTTACTTCCAAATTTTTCAAAAATTTCCAATTTACATCTTCTAGTCACTATTTCTGTATCATTATAGCTTTATTATTATTATTTATTGTTAGGTTGCAAAACTATATCACGTTCACAGCATTTTGGATAATCGGCATTGGGGTAATTCGGTTCACCCATTATATAGCCAGGTGGAGCACCCTGAACACCACACCTGTTAAATGAGATCACAATGAAAATACCAAACATAAGTAATATACCCTGTAGATTACTCACGTGCTTATGGTGGCTTGACTGTTCTGTCCGCACATGATGCGAGCACAGTCCATGTCTGGATATCTGGCTGATTCTCCTGAACTCAGTATCAGATTCGGTTTGACCACACATTTGCCCGGATGCGCGGGATCCTTGAAGATGCCATGGGCCAAAGCTGCCTCAGATTTTGGCAAGAGGAGTGCTGCAAGCAGCAACAGAATTCCGCTCATGAATAGATTCATCTTGTCGCGCGGCATTCAAAACAATAACTGATTCACACTCAGCTTCGGACAGATGGCTGACGATGCTTTTAGCCAAATGGGGGCATGGGTCAAGCAAATGTTAGATAACGCCTGTTGTTAATCTGAAAATGTTAAAAAGGTTAATGAGCTAAAACGTGTGACAAGTAAATAATTGATTAATTAATTTAACGAATACTAAATCTTTTTGAAAAATATTGTCAGATAACATGTTAACAAATTCAAGCTTTAACAATATTTAAATGGAATTAAGTTGAGCTTAACCAATGTCAATTGGATCATGGGATGACTTCTAATTTTAATCTGCATCCAAAAAAAGATTTGGTAAAGGCAAAATATCGGCTCTGTATTTTACGAAAATTCATTTTTATTCTTTATTTTTCATCTAAAAAACTTTAAATTTTAATGTCAATCACATATAATACGACGATTGCAACATTTTGGGTACTCGACATCCCAATCAAAGTTGGAGTAGCGACAATCGTCTGGTGGCAGATCATGGCTGCAACTGAAAATGAATAAAAATAAACTTATTAAGAATTTGCAATACGAGTTTTTGTAAAGCCCCATTCAGACGAGCACTTTTTCACCGACACTTTTTGTCATATTTTGTCGCGTACCAAACAAAATTCAAATTTAAATAACCGACGCTCGTGTTCTATTTCCATCGGTGAGCGATGGTGAGCGACACGGACGGATTTTTGACAAAAAGTGTCGGTGAAAAAGTGCTCGTCTGAATGGGGCTTTAGCTTACGTTTGAAGCAGACCCCAGCCATCGCCCATGCATAAGATCGAAGTGCAGGGTAGATTTTCCAGTTTGATGGACTCCCTCCACTTGAGCATTACGAGGGATGTGCCCATATCAATAACACAGCGATCGGGATAGGCTAAGAATTCGATATGTAAATATTATATTTAAAGTAAATAATCTTTATTCTCACTGGTATCTCCATAGTTATTTAGCGAATTTAATAGTTGAGCTCGACAAATACCAATGAATGATAGGTAAATAAATGCAGCTCTTAAAACAAACATATTGTATGTATGACGTGTAGTTTGAAATGGCTTAGATTTCATTAGACAGCCTGCTTATGTCGAATTTTATTTGGGTAGATTTTAGTACAGATGACTCTTCTTTCACAGCAATGTGGATAAGTTAAATCCACATTGGCATAGTCCCCAAAGCGACAAGACGCTGACAAGCCACTCACAATTCCACAGCTAAAATATGACAATGAATACAAATTAATTTAGCTTAAACGTATAGATTTAAGTTTTAAGATAATGGGATTAATTACCTTTGGAATACAGCGGAACCATTGAAACCGCACACAATTTGACGACATTCGTGAGTGGGATCTTTAATTATCATTCCCTCATTGAGTATTAAATCGGGTGTAATGGCGCATTTTCCCGGAAATTCTAGTTTTTAATTTGAATGGGAAATTACTTCGTTTAGCACTCATATCATTTGACTCTAATTACTCACTCTCATTTCGATATATACCCATCCATTCGGCTGTGTGAAAACCAAGTGTAAAATATGCCAAAATGATTAATAAAATTTGCAAATACATTTTAAAAAATTTAAAATACGTTTTGGAAAATTAAAATAAAATTTAAGTTATTTTTGTTGACAGTTTAAAAAATACGTACTGAGATTACATCATTTGAATGGGATTTAAAAAGTGATTTTATGTTCTTTTTATTTTTTTCGTTAACCTAAGTTCAGACAAATATATTGTTGTATTATTTGCATTCTTTTAAGGAAGCTTATTCCTGGGCGCAGTATTGACTCTTTTTATCATCTAATTTTATTTATCACTCATTAAATTATTAAATTATTTCATTGCATTTCCAGTCGCGTTCACAGCACTCCGGAAAGGCGGCATTTAAGTTTATATAATCGCCAAGTTCACAGCCATCGGGAATTGAGAGTGGATTGCAACTGTAGGGAATAAACAATGTGATTAAATATAAACCATTTTCGCTATAGAGAACTGTTCTCTAGTTTCAATCTCACTTGAAGATCAATGCCCAACTATCACGACCGCAATAGATGTTGGCACATTTGCCAGGATAGCGCACAAGTTGATCGCTCTCGATGATCAAAGGACCCTTGTCCGTTTCCAAATAACACTTATCGGGATGGTCTGTAAAGGATATTGAAGTTAACACTTTTGTTAAACAAACAAAATGACAACCAACTTTTGTTCCTTAATATGGCATGATTGGTGTCGCCATTAACTTGACTATCGACCAGGAAAATGGTAACAAGCATCAGAATGCAACCATTTAAATGTACCATTATCGTTGTGTGTGTTTCAGGAAATTTTACTAAGAAATTCAATTTACTTCAACTTATGTGTGTAGTTGAAAGGCCTACCTCGTTATATAGGGTGATTAATTTAGACCGTTTTTGATTATTTTTAATAAAACACTTCAAGTATAATTGGTTTAAAAACCAATTGATTCTTACACTTGTTATTCTAAATAATATAGATTCTGACATTCAATTCTTTTTAAAGTGCTTTAAAAATATTACTCTAAATAAATCACCCTGTCTGCTGTCGATTTCATATGCATATTTTAATTAAAGCAACGCCAGACACAGATACAGCTGCAGACACAGTTACGGATACAGATGCAGATACAACTAGCAGATACATATATGTATGTACTTGACGGCTGTATAAATTCATCGAATATGTTAATCCCGTTATGTGCATATATGTGTGTATGTGTGTGTATATGTGTATGTGCATATTGCCCATCTGTCGATGTCGTTGTCGTTGTCGTTGCTTTTGCCGTTGCATAATTCGATTAAACAACGTTATTGCCCCCTCTACCGCCCCCCTTTAGGGCAATGTAAATATTTGTGTGTTTGTCTGTCGGATTTTGATTGCTGCTGTGTTTGGCACTCGGAACAAGCAGCAACATGTCACTCTCTTATGCCCCTCTCCCGCCTGAGCTGTCTGCAATTATTTAGCTACCCAACAAGTCAAATGTAGACAAATTAGTGGCTATATAATTGATGCATCTTCCTCTCCCCCTCACTCTCTCTCTCTCATTGTTTTAGGTGACTGTATATTTTATTTGTTTGTATTGTTGCTATTGAGTGTTTTGTTGTGTTGTGTTGTGCCGTAGTAAATGTAAATCTGTAGCCGATGCTTTTACTTTAGCTGCCAATTTTGATCTGCTCAGCTCGACTTCGCCCCTCGCCCTTTCTTCCTCTGACCCTCTCTTTTCCGCCTCCTGCCTTGATTACATTTGGCCATACAACCAATTAGGGGACGGCCTTCATTGTTTGCCAGCTGAAATTAATTGAATTGAGTGGCCTCAGCTGAGATTGAAATATATGCAATTTCCTCCTCTATGGTGTGTGTCTGTTGTGTGTGTGTATGTGTGTGCGTGTTTTTCACAAGCCAAAATTTTCTACTTTCAATAAACAAAGAAATCTAGCTCAGTTGCTAATATAATAAAGAAAAACAATAGGTTAAGACTTAGAGATACATTGTATTAAATTTGTTTTTTTGAGTAAAATCTTTATTAGTCCTTTCTTGAAACCAAGCATTCAAGTAAATGTAAGTTTTTTCCTAAATCAGGTAAAGAAATATTTATCTATTTTACAAAAAAAAAACCAAAACCTAATAATTATCTTAAAATATGTCTTAGTTAACAGGCTGAAACTAAGGCTATTATTTAACTTTAGCCAGATATTCAAACTGTTTTAACAATAAATTAAATACATAATCAAAATCAATTCCAAAACAAATAAAATAAATCAATTGTTTAACTCTTGGGCTGCCTTCAATTTCCTTACATATTAATTATCTAAATATTTAAATTTAGTTCGGTATCGATATATTTAAAATCAATTTAGATTAAAGATAAATTGATTGGCAATGAAATTAGTAGGGCTTGTAGTACATAGCCATAAGTTAGAGGCAGTCAACAGAGACGCATAAATTTCAGCTCGATCGATACAGATACAGAAACAGCTACAGATACAAATGGAAATACATAGATATCTTCATATATAAGTATAGAAAGGGAATAATATTGTAGTGTATTTGCATATATAAGCAATCAACACGTAAACATAGCATAAATAACAAATTGGCAAGCAAATACAAAAGGGGGAGACAGGAAGGAGGGAGGAGGGAGGATTGAGGGGTACAGTCCATGGGTCAACATACAGCGTAACGGTCAATGGCAATTTTGTTTTTCTTTTCCAAATGAAAATGTTGCGGGCGTTTCAGTTGCCCCAAAGCGACCCGAAAATATATGTATGGTATATACACATAAATATGCACATATATATACACATATAGTATACATGTGAATACATATGTGAGCAGTCGTTTTGACCTGCTCGGGGCCTATGTCTGCGCCCGGTGTCCGCTGCGTTGTCTGCCTTCCTTTTTTATGGTCGCACATAAAACACACATAATTATAATTTCAATGGCATTAGAGTTCATATCAAAGTGAATGAGATACAAGCGAAATGCTTTAATTTTATTGCCATTTGTGTTGTTCGCTGACCTCACCTGGGGCCGACCGCCTCTGGATCCTGTATCTCTCTTCCTTGCTTTTCTGTTTATATATTTTCTTTTTATTTTTATATTTTGCATTATATATTCTGCGCTTTTAATTTTTGTATGACGCCTAAGCTGAAGCCGCAGGCAAACAAAGGTGTATGTGTGTGTGCGAGAGAATATGTGTGTGTGACTCGCTGTGACTGTTTGTGTGTGAGACAAACTTATGCATTTTTAAACGACAACTTTTTAATTTGAAAATTTCTGAAAAAATACTTCTCAAAATATTGACTTACATTTATATAAACTTTAACATGCGAATACAAATATTTTAAAGCTATTTAAATTATATGATTTAACAATCATTAAACAATTAACACGTATTTTTGTTGTTATTTGCATTTTAATTAATACATTTTGTGTGTAAATAAAAATGTTGTGAATGTGTGACACACATTGCGTATACGCAATGTTGCAATACTACTTCCATTTGCATTTCGTGTTGTGCACACACATCATCGTAATACATTATCTTGTTTTTTCTGCATATAGTATACAAAATTCAACAACATTTCGCTTCTCTAAATATTTGATAGACCGAAAAATAAACGAAGCCAAACAACAACAACGACAACACAATAAAGTGCAGTAAACAAAATTCTCACTGTGATTTTTATGCTGAGGCGAGGCAGGCAAAGATAGGGAAAATCCAATAAGAGAGCCAACCCATCTCTTTCTCACTGTCTATCTCACTCTTTTGGCATTGTCTGTGCGCTTCTTCCGCTGTTTTCTAGTGCACTCAAAAGTAACAGCAACAACAATAACAGCAACAACAACAACAACAGCAGCAACAACAACTGCTACAGTGACCTTCAAATGCACAAATTGACTCAACTGTTTTTGTTGCTGCGGTTGTTCGTTGTTGTTGTTGCCCTTGTTTTCGTTGTTGTTGTTGTTGGTCTAGCTTATGAAAGCCCCTCGCTGAGTTATTAAAATTTGTTTTTGGCAATGCATTTGCCTAAAATTGCTTGTAATCTAGCCGCATTCTTTCATTCTTCCCATTTCTTTTCCGTTTGTGCACAATAAACGTTTCTGTTTTGTGTCAGCTATTCAATAACAAAATAATGATTTAGAACAATTACAGTTACAAGTACAAACAATTGCTGGCAATTGTGCTTATAATTGTTTCGGGGAAAAATAGCAAAAACATATTTTCAAAACAATTATTTCAAATAGGAACGTGGCAGTAGAGGGTGATTTTGATTTTGATAAATGTAATTTCCAGATATAACTACTTAAATAAGAATTTGATATCAAATCTGGAAACTTACCAAATTAAATAGTTTATTGATAAATTATTATTTAGTTAGAAATTAATAAATCTAATGTACGTATTTTACTCTTGATATCTTTTCAGGTGAGACTGCAGCACTTCCCACTTTAGGTACCTTTAACAATCATTTAATTATGCACAATTACTCTACACTTTATTTATATTTAACTAAGTATTTAATTCAAACTTATTTGAATTCTTAAGTTGTATTTTTGTGCATATTTTTAGAAAAATGAAATGAGTTTCTTTATCCCATTTTAGCTAATAGGCTTAACTTTGCTCATTTTTATTGTAATTAATATTTTATATTTTGGAAATTTAAAATGATGAGCATGAGCTTATTGTTGTTAGGTTATAAAACCAAAAGAAATACGTATTAACCATTTTCCAAGCGCGTTATCCTTGGCATTTAAAGGTGCTCACTGCAGATGAGCTGCTGTTACTTGTAGTTGTTGTTGTTGTTGTTGTTTTTGGTTGCCACGAGACCGCGCTTGTTGAATTATTTAGAAGACAAGTGCGCAACCCGCAGCTGCCTGCCCCCGCATTGTTGTTGTTCAGGCATACAAACAACCTGCAAGGATAAAGCCAGCCAGAGATAAAAGTGTAGCATACTTTAAGGCGTCGACAGCAACAGCAACAGCAACGGGGACAGCGGCAGAGGCAGAGGCGGAGGCGGCAGCTTGATTATGTCTCAAGTCACTCCACGTAGCCCAGCCACAAAAAAGAAATTAATTAATTTTTAAGCGTAATTAAATGCAAAGCAGCACTTGGGCTCAAGCCCAACCAGTCAGACGAGGCTCGGCAAGGACCTCTCTCGCAGTTCGCTTTGTTTGCTTGCGTCCGTGAAAGGCAAGGCTATGTTTGGCACAAGGACGCGGATGCGCGAGGGCGTACAAGAAACCCAACCGAAAACCTGAAAACCTGAAAACCTGAAAAACAAAAAAAACCCAGAAATAAAGGTTAACTTCGACAAATTTGATACCCTTGCAGAGTCCTGAATTTAATTTTTGACTGATTGTTGCTATCAGAACTAAATAATATAAATATACGACAGCTTTAAGATTATACAAAATCAGGAATATATAGATACTTTATGAATATGATACTTTATAAGTTACACATTTCGTGACACATTTAAAATATCCTCGGCAAAGGGTATTAACAATACACTGGCCACCAAAAAACTTTGGGTACAAGTTTTGTCGTAGCAAGTGATTTTTTCAAATGAATCTCTTTCACATTCTTCGCTGGCAATTACAAAATGTTCTGGAGTCGTGCTGCCAGAAAATGAAAGAAAAAAAAAGAGGGAAAAGAATATATAAAATTGTTATCCACTCGAGCGCTGTTAATGGGCTTCAATTTCGTCTTGAACTTTGGTTTTGTTTGCGTTTCGGTTTGGGTTCCAGCTTGAGTTGGGACTGCAAATGATTGGTAAAGGTTGAAATGCCCAAAAGGCGACAGCCAAAGTCTAAATCGAGTTGACAGTTGTGTGTGCGTGTGTGTGTATCTGCTATTGACTTTTGAGTTCGACATTGGCAATCAACACCCCAAAAGCCAAACGAAGCCAATACCAATAACAATTCTAATGCCAATACGAATACGAATACAAATTCCAATCCCATTGCCATTCTCATACCCATCTGCAATTCGCATGCCCATTTCCAATTCCCACTCCCAGAATCAGTCAAGGCAACAACAAATAATGCTTCCTAAAATTCACATTCAATTTTTATGGCTCGTTTCGTTTGGCTGTCCGTTTGCTTTTCTGGTCAATTTCACTTTTATGCTTGCAGTCATCAGCTAAATGCTTTTACTTCTCTACACATATACACATACTATATACATCTATATACTCCCTATATATATATATGTATGTACATCTATGTATATCTATATGTTTGTATATCTGGACAACATTTTACGTGTTGGTTATTTTTAGGCGCGTGTACACAAAACAATTACGTCGACAGCGACGTTGGCAGCACAACAACAACAAGAAAACAATAACAAACAACAACAACAACGGCGACGACGACGATGAAGTCGACGACGCGTCGCTTTAATTGCGCGCCGGCTCATGAATATTCAACGGAATACTCAGTTCCATTTGGGCGTGAAGACCAAATGATTTGGCTAAGAACACACAATAATAAGCTGTAATCCAGCTAAAAATTGATGACTGATAAGCTAATGTTTCTTAAATCTTCAATCAATAGATTCATCAATAAATGTTTCTAATTTATCGATATTCATCGATGCTTGTTATCGATTATATACAGATCAATGGATCGACAATTGATTTAATGTTAAAATTTGGAGTTAGACGATCACAATTGATTTGTGGCTAATTGACAATATCAGTAATCGATTGACTTGTAACTGCGCTAAATAGAATCCGATTATTTATCGATAAGCTATCGACTGTCATTAGCTCTTTAAATCAACTACTCTTTAAATCGGCTACATTATTTAAAATTGTATGAGTTTAACATATAATCGATTACTTATCGATAAGTTAATAATCGAGTCGAAGAACCGGCCATTTATAAAGCCAATGCATGTTTCTCCAGTTTATTAATGCATATGCAACGATAAATGTGCCACATGCCACACAATTCAATTAAATTTATGCCAATGTGTGTGTGTGTGTGTGTTTATTTGTGTGTATGTGTGACAGTTGCTGTTTTAAGTTAATTAATCAAAGCCGAGGCAATTTTTGCAAACGTTGCGGTCACTTTGGAGTTTTTTTGCAGCCGCCGTTGGCCATTTGAATTTGAGGTGCAAACAGAAACCAGATTTTTAAAGGTATGTGTGTTTGTGGTGTGCGTGTGTGTATTTGGGTGGGGGTGTGGGTGTGTGTGGTCATTGTTGACCTCGCTGATCCACAATTTGCCGTTTGACACGTCTCGAAGCTGTGGAATAAAAAAATCAAGGAAAAAGCCAGGAAAGAAAATATCTGGCAGGTGAATCGCCAGATTTAACACAATTGTTTTGTACAGTTTTTCCTTTCGATACGAATAATTGGAAAACTGTGTAATTTAAACACAATTAGTTTGGGGCGATTTGTAAACAATTTGGCATTGTTTTCCTTTTGCGTTTGGCTTTAAACATTTTTTCTTATTGGCCGCAAGTTTTTGGCTACAATTTGTTGATATTTCTAGCCGTTCTCGTTGTCGTTGTTGTTGTTTTTCGGGTTGTTGTTCTGGGTGATGTTGTTCAATACGTCTTTGTGGGTGCTCAAGGTAAAATGGCGCCGCATTTTCTCAATTGGCATTAGCAAGTTAATTTTCCAGGCACACACACACACACACACACACACAGGCGAGGCGTCGGCAGGAGGCAAAGGGGCAACGTTTGTCGGCTGATTGGTTGTGATTTTTTTTGATGTTGCACGCAGCTAATTGCCACTTGAAAGCGGCCCGTGATTTTCTGGGGTCAAGCTGCAAGTAAGAAAACTTAAACATACACTGAGAAAAAAAAGAAAACAGCAATAGCACAAGTAACATAGAAGTAGATGCTGAAGAAACAGTGGAGGTGGCAAAGGGTCTGGCAAGAATGTTGACATGGACATGGACACCGAGACATGCCTCACAAGTGTGAGCGCAATTCACACGCCGACTACAGTAACAATGCCACACAATTGTCCCTGCAAGGACACACAGCTGCCACGTCAACGTCTTGGCTGTTGCTGTTGCTGCTGCTGCTGCGAAATATTGATCCATTTTTTAAAACGCTCAACTTGTCCAGGTGCGATGGTGTCTCCCTCTCTGCCTCCCCTGTACTCTGTTCTCTGTTCTCGCTCTTTGTCTGCATGTCCTTTGCTCAAATTTATGAATTCTGCTAGTGTTTGTTTGTTGGTTTTTTTGCTTGTTTGTTTGTTTGTTTGTTTGTGCGTCGCCTGCGGCTGCGTCTTTGCAGCCAATCGCACGTTGCGTATACGCGATGTTTATTGATTGGCCCCGAATTGTGCTGGCTGTGCCAAGCACGCTTATGGATTAATGCAGAGCACAAAAAACTGTTATTTCAAATTCCAAAAAATAATAAAAAATAAAAAACTAGCCAACATTGTCAAATTAATTAAAGAGCTGCTAAGAAAATTCATGCTAAAAACTCAGCCAAGTTTCTTGCTATATTTTGATTTGATTATGTTTGCATCTTAACTAAATCTCAGCTAGAATTTAAGTTGGCTTAACTTGGCATGCGACACGTGCCAATAATAATAATGTTTAATTTGCATGCGATAAGGAGACGTGACAAACGTGGCGTATGCGCAATGTGCGCTCTGTGTTTTATGCTTGCCACAAACAACAGCTATAAATGTTTAATGAACTCTCAAATGTTCGTCACGCAGTGCTTCATCAACTTTTCTATACTTTTTACATTTGTTTGTTAAACTTTTCGCCTTTGGCTTTTGGAGCTAAGGCACAGCTGCAAGAATGGGAGCAACAGTTTCCGGCGTTTCCATGTCATCGACAGCGACACAATTATACAAAATTTCCGCGCGGAAATGTAGCGCACCTTACTGCCAAATTTTTGGTACAACTTGCTACCCGATCTTGCCCCTCAACTCGCTGCTCCTTGCCCTATCTATATTCAGTTGGCTGGCAAAAGTTCAATTTCGCTTTCAATTTGCCATTTCCACACAAAATTGCCGGCATGTCTCCCCCCTCCACAGGAAAAAAGAAAAGGAATTCAAACAATTTGAATGTAGTATGAATACAAGTACGAGTATGTACAGTCAGTATGGGTACTCATGCCCCTATGAACATGTTACAGTGAGTCGTGTATGTTTGCGCTTTTATCGCAACCGACTTTGACTTTGCCTCTGACGTCGCTCGCGGCTAATGTGTGTGTTTGTGCGTGTGTTTGTGTGTGTGATTTGTGTGTGCACACACGAGTGTGGCAGTTATATAGACAGTTAAACGATAACACACACATATGTATGTATAAATACATACATACATACATTTACGCTTTGGCTGCAGCGACAAATGTGCGATGGAAATGGCAACGTGTCGAGCATAAGTAATGTTTATTTTTCCCATTTTTTGTTGTATTTAGAACATGGCTAAAAGGGACACACTCAGCTCTTTCTACCACTCCCCTTAAAAGCCCACAAAAATTGACAAACAAAATCACAGCAGCACAGTGGTTATTTTATGGGCATATATCAAATAATTACTATGAAAAAATACGAACTTTTAGAAAGTTGTTAAAAAATAAATTTAAAAATATAAATAAGACCTCTAAAATTTAATAAAAATACCTTAATTTAAAAAAAAATTTAACAAATATAAATCTAGGTCTAGGAAAAGTTTTCAAAAATGGTTTACAGGCTTGAGTCAGTATATTTTGTTTATCAATTAGAATTGATAAGCATACTCAAGTAATTTATTTATTTTTATTTATTTATATATTTATTTACTTAACTGTTAACTGTTATAAAATGTTTCAAGTACAAAAAAAAAATTAAATAGACACTCAACTTAAGAAACTACCTTAAGATATAAGATCAAGATAAAAAATTACTATTAATAAAATTTTTTATATGTGAAGCGGCATTTTTTACCCTGTGCCCATTGAAAATGGTCAATATACATACGGGATGGTCCTTGGCATCACCAAATTTAGTTGAAATCGGACAACTATATCGTTCACCAAATTGCACCAAATTGTTTTATATGCTTTCATACATATTACTAATTATATTATAACTAATATTCTTTTTTATGGAGACTGGCACAGGGTATCTTACAGTCGAGCAAACTCGAGCGAAGCGAGCAGGGGGCCGAGCCCCCTTGTTTAATTTAAAAGTGTTTCAATCGGTTAGTTATGGCTTAACTTCATTAGGTCTGCATAAGGCAACAGTCATGTAAATTGACAGTGATATCTGAATTTATATACTAAACATTTGGGAACTGTCAAGATGAGATCTACTGTTTCTGTGATCTGTCTGTTGGTCATTGCTCTGAACGCCAGTGAAGTTTTTGGGGCAAAATGTGTGATTGATGCCGATACAATCTTGGATGAGGGAGAAATCAGAACGATTGCTTGCAAACGTTTCTCTTGTAATTTTATAGGACAGTTTGAAATGGAAGGGTGAGCATATATAAGTATATTGGTAAATATTTTCAGTATTTCACTTAAATTATGTAATTGTAGCTGTGCTGCTAGTTCAGTGAGCGAGCCCTGTTATATACACAAAAAAAAGTATCCAGATGCTGAATTTCCGAAATGTTGCATCAATGTGGTTCGCTGCCCCAATGGAGATTTCGAATTTTAAAAATGGTATACTTGTTTTCTTGATAATTCGCTTGTCTTATCTATTTAAATATTACTTCATCCTTCAAGAATATAAAATATAAAACGGAAGCCAGACACTATTAACTGAATTACCTAACAACATATTTAAGTTCATATAGTTTTTAACTGAATGAAATTGACTACACGTTTTTATTTTTGCATTTCGCAACCACTGTGCATTTGGCAACAGCTTTGAATACAATGCCAATGTCAAAGCTCAAAAATAGCTCTGAGCTGTTGCCTTTTATTTGTTGCTGTTGTTGTTGTCATATTATTGACCCGCATTCAATTTTGTAAAATTTTCACAAGCTGCCGTCGTCTGAAAACACAGGATCGATAAAAAAAATGAACTGAGAGCAGTTTCTGAATTTCTGTAATTACGTTGCATTTTGTTGTTGCCGATTTGGGGTCGATTTCATTTCAATTCTCGAATTGTTGGGCAAAATAAGACAAACTGCAGCCTCCCAAATTATCTGTGGCACGTACAATGACCGGATGTGTGCCTGGCATGCATGCAACTGTCGCACAGACGGACGGAGTTGAAATCGAACATGAGAATGTATTCACAATGATGACTGCAGGTGACCGAGGGTGTTCCACATTCCAGCAGTCGGCTTCAAAAGCGACATTTAAATAATTAATGTCTGAACTTAATTGACGACTGTGCGAGCAGCTTAAAAAGCAGCTGATTTTCAATATGCATATTTAAGGGCCATAATAAAGTAAGAACAAAAATATAGCCCGCATACACACACACACATAGACAGACAGTAGCTGTGTGGAAAGACATCACTCATACGCCGCGTGCAGCAGATGACATAGACAGTTTGGCCTGTCTACGGAAAAAAGTTCTTCGGTCTGACAACCCGACGTTTTTTTAATTAAAATATGTTAATGTAGATGCGAAAAGTGCCCACACACACACACACACACACACACATTATTGTTTTGCCCAAAGCTGCTTAAAACTCAATGCACGATGAAAAAGTTTTTCGTTTTTAAGGTCGTGGCACAACAACTGGAGTATAAATGTAAATATATACATATATACAAACATGAGGCTCATCTGACAGCAGTAAAAAAAACAGCTAGGAGAATGACGGCCATTGAATTGGCATCAAATACAACTTTTAAGTAAAGACAGACGATAGCGCTAATGATTTAAATAAAATTAAATTGATTCAAGATATGAAATTGCTTTTTATAGCTACTATTAAAATTAGCCACGCCATGTTCTTTATTTATTTTCAAGGATTTCAAGGCCTTACAAAATCGGTTAGTTATGGCTATAATGCCATTAGTTCTGCTTAAGGTAACAAAATCATTCATATTATACTCGACTTGGGTATAAATTCAATGTGACATGAATGCTTATACGCCACATCTATTCCAACTGTCAATATGAGGGCCACTATTTCAATAATCTGTTTGTTGGCTATTTTTCTGAAGGCCAGTGAAGTTTTTGGATACACGGCGACCGGATTTTACGGGAATCCTGGTGCGTAGTGCGAGTGATAAGTCATATCTACCAAAATTAATCGATCGTTATTATTTAAAGCACATCCGGGAAAATGTGTGATTGATGCTGATACAATCCTAGATGAGGGCCAAACAATTACGCGAGCTAATTGCGTACAAGCTACTTGTGGTTCTTTAGGAGTGGTTGATTTTTTCAGGTGAATATATCTGCACACTAACATGAATACAAAAGTATTCCTATTTATGTATTTAAATTTACTTGTAGCTGTGGTGCGAAGAGTATTGAACCGCCCTGCATTATAGGCGAAATTAAGTACCCTGATGCTGAATATCCCAAATGTTGTCTCATTGTGGTACATTGCCCCGATCGTGAAGATTTTGAATTTTAAGCTTGTTACATAATAAAAATATATAAATCAGTTGATAAAATTTTCACTTCAGATGTGTTTACTTGCAATTATTGTACATTTATCAGCACTTTTAAATAAATTAACTACAATGTCAGAGTCAAAGCTTAAAAATAATGTTGCTATATATAATATATATATGTATATTATTTCATAAAGTTTAAGCAGAATTTAAAAAAATAATTTTAGAATTATATAATAATGAAAGTTTTTCAACAATGAAAGCTAAGAGTTAATCCATCTCAACTAAATATTTATTACTCATAATTCTAATTAATTACCTGTAATCGCTCTTAAATTACGTTTACGAACTCAGTTCTTTATTATGAAATTGGCAACTTAGCTTATTTTTAAAATCAATATGGTTTTTATAAGGGCTCTTAATTTGCTTTTTTACACTGTGCAGCGTAAATACGACACACATAATTTGATGCAGAAATAATGAAGTGCAAGCGTTGCAATTGCGAATTTCAGATAAGGACTGCCTGGAGACTTGGCTGCGAATCTTCTTTGCACTGTTGCCAGTTTAAGAGTTGCTTACACACACAAACACACACACACACATGCACTTACATTTGGCAATGATTTGCCAGGTCACGCTCCATTTAAGGTCTTGCTAGGCGAATCACACACACACACACAGGAACACAATGCGAGGCAGCTCCCAAAAGTATGCAATGAAAAATTGCAAGCCGAAAAATTGTTACACAATGAAAACAACGGCAAGGCGAAGCCAATCGAGCGTTAAAGCCACAGACAGTCTTTGTGTGTACTGTGTGTGTGTGTGTGTGTGTGTGACTGTGCATGTCTATTTCAATGTGTGTGCAACAAATCAAATTAAGATATCTGATAGTCGTGTAAACGAAGGTAGATTTACGAAAGCAGGAGAGCAAAAAAAAAAGCAGCAGTCAAGAGTCCAACTTACAGCTTTTACCTTGATATTTGGCACTCTCTCTCTCTCTCCCTCGCACACACACACTCTTACATCAGCAAAAAATTCATATATCAATGAATCGCCGCATAGAGAAAGAAATTGCTTCAAATTCGAGCAAACTAAAAATAACTTAAAATACAGAAAAATTGCAAAACGATGTTTGGGAACTTATGTATATATTAGTGTGAGTGTGTGTGTAATGGATGTTAGCTGAGCTAAGCCGAATTATTGTCTGTGCCTGACATACATACAGACATACAAAAGAAGCTTAAAATTGCGTTTGATAAACGTTTTAAATTTTCAATTATTTGAGATTTTTTTGTGTAAATGGCATTGAATTGTAAACGAAATTTATATATTTTAGTTTTATTTGCAAAGAGAAAG
Organism: Drosophila suboccidentalis; assembly: GCA_037043435.1. Taxonomy (NCBI): domain Eukaryota; kingdom Metazoa; phylum Arthropoda; class Insecta; order Diptera; family Drosophilidae; genus Drosophila; species Drosophila suboccidentalis. The sequence continues at coordinate 150,989 of JBAMBK010002152.1, read as the reverse complement.
AATGAAACAAGTTGCAATTAAATTAAATTAAATGCAGTTAGCGTAACTCAGAATAATTGAAAATGGAATTGATAAAGATAAGCGTTTAAAAGAATTTGTAGATCTAGAGAACTAACAAAGCACATTTTTTAATTGCCTACACTTTATTTCTCAAGTTTATAATATCTGTTATTATTTAGTTAAATTTAATATCTTTTTAATGAATTCTCTTTTAGAATATGTAATATGAATAAACAAGCAGTCACTTAATTATGTTTATAAATCGCCTAAAAAAGCAGATACAATTTTTCATACAAATTTTATTTTTCTGATAGCTTAAATTTTGCTCTGATGGCGAATGAAAATGCAGTTAAATTAATGGCTTTGAGCCTATGCGCGTATGTGTGAGTGAGTGTGGTGAACATGTGCAACAATTACACTCATGGTCAAATTCGCACATTCACATGCATATTCACAGATTTTGTTTTTAACTCGCTGGGTCCTTCGCTCGATTGCCAAAGTGTCAAAGGTTGTTTTGGCCTATCGAAGGACGCGGCGCACAAATGCGTTTATCCGAAACGGGAAATGGAAAGAGAGAGAGAGAGAGTGAGAGGGGGAAAATAAAAAAATAAATGGAAATCAAAAGAACAGTGAAATGTTGTCAAGGTTAGTTAAATGGCAATGCCGTTGGCAAATGGCAAAAAAGCGCCTTAAAGTGCGCAAAGTGCAAAGCGGGACAAAGCTACTTAATGTCAGTTCCATGCTCTCTTCAGTTAATGATACTTATCATTATCGGCACGCGGTTGCTGGCTGTCTTATCAGGCGACACTGAGCTGCTTCTTTAGCGGCACATTCATTAAAGCACGCACACGGCCCTCCACACCACACACTGAGAGAGAACAAGAGCAAGAGCTGAGATTACGTATACGCCGTGGGCTGCTTTTAAGTGTTTGTGTCGCTGCGTGTCTAACTTAATGTGGCAATGTCTTTGGCGCTGCCCCCGCACGTTAAGTGATAAAAATATCGCAACAGCCTTCACATCAGCCACGCCCACAGTCACAGTGGATGGTGGGCGGTGGGCGGCACTTCAATCTGTTCTTGTTTCAAGTATGCATGGCGCACATTTTAGTAACGGCTTCGGCTTTAGCTTTCGCTCTTTTTAAGTGACTGTTACTTGGCACGACATCGACATCGACATCGACAACGACATCTCCGACATCATCACAGCAGTCCCCGCCCCCTTTGAACCTCCTCTTTGCCACGCCCCTGGCCTTGCCTAACTTGTTGCTCTGTTTAACTTTGCTCTCAATGAATTTTAGAGTTTCGGTTTCCTTTCGCCTTCCCACCTTAAGTACAAAATCATTTCTGTCTTCTTACCTGCTGCTATTTTCCTCTCCGCCTGTTGCCAGTTTCTCTATCTTGGCCCCTCTGACAATGTCCTCGCTCTGACTTTCAGCTCTCTTGTCCCTCCAAGTGTTGTGTGCATTTCGGAGCAGCCAAGTTTGCTTTTAATATTTAACAAGCGCAATTATTGAGATGACTATCCAAGTAAGTTTGTATTCATTTATGAAACATCTAATAAATATTATGCAAAACTCACCATCTCCATCATCTGTCTCTAAACTTTAGCTCAAAGTTGATTTTAATGGCCGTCTTAGTTAAATTGCAAATGTTTGTCTTGTGTCTCAAACTTTTTCTTCCAAATTTATTTATACGTTTTCAACAAAGTCAGTTATTGACTAGATTACAAAAATGTAGTTCAAAACAAGATTTAAAATATTTTATTTCCATTTATAATAATTCAATGGAAATAACGTGATTTTGTAGTTCATAAAAAGATTAATGGTTGACTAGGTTCTACAAAAATCAATTATAATATTTAATATCCATATTTATGACAGATATTAGTCAGCTCAGTCAGTTTTAAGTATCTGAAGGCCGTATGACTAATGATTGAAAATAATAAACAACATTTCACTTCAAGTAAATTTAACGAGCAGCTGCACAACAAATAAACACACACTTGCAGAGGCAACAACAGGTCGTATACTTGATGCACACACACTCGATGTGGCATTTTCAGCTTAATAGATACACACATGCAATACACTCAATTTGAATTATGTGTACACAACTATTAAGGAAATTTTCACACCTTTCAATATACTCGTGTACTACAAATATGCCACTATATACTTACATATGTATGTAGAGTATTTGATTTGAATGACCAGACATTAATTTGATGCGATTTTGTAGGTGCAGCTGTTGCTAAATTGAACATAATTTGCTAGAGCGTTTTTCAAATTGCCCACAACCCTCGTCCCCCCGTTTGGCCACTTGGCCAGCTGTTGTTGCTGTTGTTGGCCAACATCAATTTTCGCTCGCGCTGTCAATCTAAAACCGAATCGTGTCCAATGTTCAATGCCCAATAACCAGTTAGCGCCCCCAAACTCGCGCCAAACCTCAAACAAACACGCTACGTATTTGCTGGCAAGGAGAGAGGGAAAAGGACCTCTGATATTTGGCCAATTTTGACCTGCAAAAGCTGCGCTATCAACGTTGAGATTTTGCTGTTAGAATTGGGGCTTGGTTTTTGGTTTTGGGTTCAGGGTTCAGGGTTATTGAAGTTGTCGTTGCCGTTGTTGCTGCCAATTAATCATATTAATTTGTTGCAGCACTATCGATTTTTGTTTTTGGGCCGGGCCATAAAATATGCAAATTTATGCTGGCTAGAATTGAGCCTCAACACGCACCCGCAGGCCATTAAACATAAGTGCACTACATCAGTTTTTATGCCCAACTTGGCCAAAAATTATGTATTTATCGGTGGCAACTGCCAACAACGAGCAACGAGCAACAACAAAAATACAAACAAACATTGGCATCGCTTTAAAAAATCTAATTATCTGCATCAATGGCGAAATTTAATTGAATAAGTTTATACAACTGTCGTCGTCGTTGTTGTTGTCAGTTGTCAGTTGTTGTTGTTGTTGTTGTTATTGCTGCTGTCGATGCTGCAAAGTTAATTAAAAAGGAAACGTTGCCACGTTAACACACACAACCACACACACTTGCATTTCATACTTATTTGCTCAAGTTCCTTTTGCAGTTTCCTTTATGAGTAAACGAGTGTGTGTATGTGTGTGTGTGCAACCGATCAACTTGGGTAAAAATATCTTGCCAAAACTTGATATTAGTTGTGGTTCTTGGTTTCGAAGGAGATATCTTTAAGATTTGCCGCGTTTTCATAAGTAGCATTTGTTTTGCAGAAGTTTATTAACTTTAAAGAAGTGTGATTAAATTTTCAATTGAATTTACTGACATTATTTTAAAATTAATTAGTTAATGAAAAGAATTGCCCTGTTGTATTTCATATTTATTTCATTAGCATTAGACTTCTTATTATTTTAAAATTATTCTAGTTATTTTAAGGCCTAATTATAATCAAAGCTGCAAACCTTTTCCAATATTTTGAAGGCTTGCTAATTAAAAATGTATATATTCTTTCCTATTTTTAATAAGTTAATAAACTGCATATAGCTATTTATTTTTAAAAATGTTCCAGTTCATTCCATTTTCCTTTAAGCCTTTCCAACATTACTGCTTAAGCTTTAATTTATAGTTTTTCCTTCAACTCATCTCATTCATTATGTTTGAGAAATGTTTCAAGTTTCAAATAGAATATAACTTGAATACGCTCAAAGTTTTCCAGCGCATTTTTGCATTCGCTTTCATCTGCCTCTTGTTGCTTTCACTCGGTTGGCAAAGCTACTTGCGTTTTTTTCTAAGCGATTTAAGTGGAGCTTATGATGCGTCTTCCCCCCTCGTCCCCTTGTCTTCTCCAGCAACAACCGCCCCCAAAAAAAAAGAACAAGAAGTCAAGACTGCAAAACAGAACTACTCGTACTTAACTATTTGCTGGGGGTAAAGTGTAAAAGTTTTTCACTTGACTGCGAAGGTAGAGCAAGCAGACGAGAGAGAGAGAGAGAGAGAGAGAGAGAGAGAGAGAGAGAAGAGAGAGAGAGAGAGAGAGAGAAAGAGATAGAGAGGGATGGATGTGAGTTGAGAGAGGACATCCATTAACTTTCAGAGATATCATGTGAGCTTTGTGGGTATCCCTATGACAATTTCAGTTTCAGTTTCGGATTCGTATGCAGTGTGTGTGTGTGTGAGTGTGAGTGTGTGTGTATGCTGCTTAAGTATTAATAAGCACACACAAACACACACACACACTGAAATTCGGTTGTATTTGCCGCGTCTACGCAGTCTCTCGCCAATCTGTGATTTCTGCGCGCCTGGTTGGCAATTTCATGAACATCACACATACAAAGCTACACAAATACACCGCATTCACAGACACAAACACAGACACACGCTTGCACACATACACACACTCTACAGACAGTTGTGTGTTGCTTCTTGGGGCTGAATTGAAAAAAGCAGCACAAAAAGGATTATAAAATCTTTGCTACCTACACTGATAAAAAATACCGGTTGCTTAATACAAAAAGTCAACTTTCTCTAGCTTTAAAACGCTTTTGATTCTCGACGCTTTTTTTATACGAAAGGTGTAAAATTCAAGATTTTTGTCTGATAAATACGAATTTTTGTCTATAAAATGCGTCAACAATTAACATTTTTTTATCAGTGTCCACCCATCTGTACTACTCTTCTTTTTCCTCTCGGTCTGTGTTTTTCTCCTTTTCTTTTTTTGACCTTTTTTATATGTAGTTTCACTGACCCTTTTTTATATATTTTCTACTCAAATTTCCAAATGTGCAACTGTTGGGTATTTATTGCTATCTGTGTGTGTGTGTGTGTTTTAGTTTCGGTTTCAGTTTTCGTGGCAAGTGGCAAGCAATTCCATGTGGCACCCAAGGGGATTCACGCTTGGATACAATTATATACATACATATATGTACATATATCAAGTGTATTCAAGTGCACTTGGCATGTTGGGACAGAACACTAATCAGATATCTATAAATGGCAGTTGCTATTAGATAATCAGATACTCGCTTTAGTGAGATACAAAGATACTTTCGAATTCTTCATACACTTCTTATACAAACAGCGTAACTGGAACTCTGAGCCAGAACTGATAGAAGATTGAATAAGGAATATGTATTGATATTACCTAAATTAATCGCCATATTCTAAGCTTAATATTTTCTTTCAGTATTTCGTATTTTATTTTTATTTATTTGTTGGTATTTTATTTAATCGTTTAATTATTAGTTTGGTGCAGATAAACTTTATTAAATAGCACTGTGGAGTCTGCAAATATTTCAATGTGTCATTCTTTATAAAATTATCTTTTGCAACATTTATTTATCGATTGCATTGTAGTTCTTCTTTTCAGTGAAGTTTGATCGTACACCATAAATTTAGATTTGTTTCAGTAAATTGCAATCAGCTCAATTGTCACATTATCAATGTTACTTCATCGACAATGACGCCCGAGTTTTATCTAATCTGTTTCAAACACGCTTCACTTAAGTTCATATACATATAGTATGTACATACATGCTTTAAAAGCCTGCCAACTATATTTAGCCTTGGTCAACAACAATTATAGCTATATACAACAATCAACAATGAACAATCAGCAACTGCAACTTATTCAAACGGTTAAATTAAACAAAAAGCGTGAGCAGACTGTGAAAATAAACAGAACAAAGTTGTGGGGCATTATTTAGTGGCATTATTTTTAGGCACGCGAATAAACATGCCAACAAAAACAGCAGGTACAACAATAGCAACAATATTTATTCCTGTTTTTTATTGAAAAAATTGTCTAGAATTGTTGAAAAAATTAGATGAATGAAATCAAATCCATGCAAATATGTACATTTTATGGGATTTGAAAACATAAAGGTATATTAAACTATAGAAATCAATAATATATGATTTTATAAAGCAATTCAAAATTGAAAAATATAAATTAAAATAAAGGAAGTGTGCAAATTAATCATAAATATTAATTTCAAGAATATATCGCTTTTGGCAGTAAAAACATTAGATTAAAATTGCATTTCACATGGAAATTCGTCTGTTCAAAATTAAGAACGTGAAAGCACAACATGAAAAAAGACTAAAAACTTAAAATGTTTTCCATTTTACTATTTTCCATTTACTCGTAAAAAAAAGACAAACAAAAATGCTCTTAAGCACATGCAATTTACTCATAAACAAATACTTAAAATCTAGTACGAAGTTAAAAAACAAAGCGTTGTAAATCTCAGCTCACTTAGACGCTGTTTTGTCAATTAACTAGAAAAAAGTCAAAGTGAAAAAAATCACTTAAGATATTCAATTACACAAACTAAAACGAGATAACGTTAGAAGAGCGAAAAAGAAGAAGAGAAGCACAGACAAAAGGCGAAAATACGAATAGAAAGACAAAGCGACTGGCAAAGCGAAATAAAATCAAATTGCGAGACAATATTAAAGTCTGTGCCAGCTGTTGACAGTGGCAGAGGGGCAGGGGATGGGAGGGGATGGGAGGAAAGGAATGAAAATAGAGGCGACGGAAATAGCGTGTAAAATGTGCAGCAGCGTCGCAGTGACAGAGATAGCGATAGAAACAACAACAACAACAACAGGTGGCAGCGACAGCGCACAGTGATACGAGTACAATCATTAAATAGAAAAAATTAAATGTTAATGGTTGGTAAATGTTACAGATAAATAAAAATAGCTCTAGATCATCGATTATAATCAGGCCTGTTCCGGTCTTGACTTTTTACTTTTTAGCATTTTGTGATATGCATTTATTCACTTTAAATTTAGACCAAGTATTTGAAAATTATCGTTTTTCGCTTTGTCGGACTTAGACTCATCAACTCAAAGTGATATCAATCCGCTGAATATAGCCGAAATGGTACTAGAGCAGGTAAAAGAAATTCAATTCCGAAAAATCTTATCGAAAGTGAAATTTGGAGCAGGCCTGAATATTAATAAACAGTAAGCGTTCTATATAGACGTTTTATACAAGCAACATTCTATTGTATAAGTATCTTTACAGTTTTATTTTTCATTTTCATTCTACCGCAAAAATGGATAAGAAAAGCAGCGAACCAATTTCTTTAAGGCCATTTAAAGCGATTTTAAAAGTAATATTACCGAAAAAAATTTCTACCAGAACTTCCGATATACAATTTCGTATTCGAAAATTATTTGGCTGAGAACGAAATAATGAACCGGAGAAATGTACTTATAAGCAAGTTTTTTAAAAAAATTGGGTCAGGTTAGTTGCTTATATAGAACGCTTACTGTAATAGTATTTCAATTATTATGATAATTTTCTTATTGTTTAATATGTATGTTCATTTCATAAAAGTTCATTAAAACTTGCTTTAAATACAGAAAATAAACAAGAATTATTAAAATCTCTACTACGCTTTAAAACTGTTGTTTCTGATTTAAAGAAAAGAAATTATTCTCTCCTTATGCTAAACCTTGCACCACGGTACCTCAGCCATTTCCCCCCATCTCTCAACCATTTCGTTCTCTGATAGCAACTGTCGTTAGATGGCGCTTGCTGACATTTTGCCGTTTCAATTTATTCCATCAAGCTTTGCTTTGTTTTCCATATTCCACTGAATCTCTCTATGTTTGTGTGCGTAACAGTGTGTGTGTGTGTATTTGCATGTGTGTTAGAATGTGTTGTCTCTGCCGTTGGCTTTAGAATAAATATTAAGTATGCTCACTCAGTGTACGTATTTATGCAAATAATTGTTTTGGCCGAGTCAGCTGCTGGAGGCAGCAAACAATCGCAGTTGGGGTAGAGTGAAAGCTGTTGCTGCAGTTTTAATCTTGCACCAGCAGCTGGAGCTTGCACCAGCTGAGGCCAAGGCAAACAGTGGCAGAGAAGTGGAAAAGAGACCGGAAACGAGCAGTTGTTAACTCTGATTTAATGGCAATGGCGCTGGCCAACTGAAGCTCCAACAGAGGCAGCAGCATTTCCACTTCTCTTGTTGTTGCATCCTCAGTTTCTGTTCTCCTTGTTGAGCTGCCAACCTGTCCAGCTGTCTACCTGTCCGTTCACCTATCCGCGGGCCATGCTCAACGGAAGTGGCTACGTGCTGTGTGTTCACTGCGTTTGCGGCAACAACTTCACGGCGAACCGGTTACGGCTACGTGCTGCGGACGTTGTTCAGGGGATTTAATAGGTTAATGGCAGCAGCTGCTGACTGCAGCATGCAACACGGAGTCTTCCACAGTCTCTACATCTTCTTCTCTTCTTCTCTCTCTATCTGTCTCTCGACAGCCCGTTGGCATTATGATAAACACACATTTGGGTCCTCAATTTAGCCACCACGTTCAGGCGAATGGACTTTTTAAATTACTTGGCCTGCTAAAAGTTCAAAATGCCCCTCGTTCAACCGCCTTTTAGATGCAACTGAGGTCACTGCTGGCTTTATTGTTGACTGCTGGCCCCTTGGCCATTGAATCACAGCGCTTTTCCGGCAACAATTTGCTCAATTGTGGCAAAGAAGTTTTCAAGAGTAGTTTGCATGAAAAGCTTCTAAGGCTGTCATTGCATAAACTCTGGCCTATCTTCTTCCCACACTGAACACAAGTTTGGTTAACAGTCTACACTCGACTAACAGATACTCTGTTAATTAATGGTAAGTGTTTCAGGTTATGTTTTATATTTCTAAATAAAATAATTATTTCTCTTTGCTTTTTTTAAATCTTAAGATTTTGTTATAGTAATTCTCAGCTCTAATATTAATAAACAGTCTAAGCTACAATATAAAATCAGTTAATCTGTGTTAAAAAGAGACCTTTAATGATTGGAAAAAATATAATAAACTAAAAGTGAAATACAGTATTTCTCTAGTGGCCTGACAGATATTTATATAAGCAGTCTAGGACAAATAATGAGCTGCTCTGTGGCTTGAAAGGTATATATTTTATAATAGTGAATAAAGACAAGAAAACATTTGATTTATTTTTATAGAGTGCCTAAAAGTATGCAACAGTTTTATAAAATGAATTTGTAAATAGTCTACGACAGACAATAAATTACTGTGCAGTTTAAGGACACCTTTAAAAATAATCAACTGTTTTACTGATATTAATAGTAATAGTTAAAAATGCTAAGTGCAGTTCTGCCCTTAACTGGCAGCTAAATTCTTCCTGTTTTTCCTAGCTATGAGACCCTGAGACACTCTTTGAGTTGTCCACGAGTAAGGGGCAAAAAAACCACATATAAAATATGTGGCGAGCTTGCGGACAATGTGCAATCTGTGCTAGGCACATGTCACCCACACACACGCACATTCACATGCAGAGAGACAGAGACAAAGGCGACATGTCAGCGACAGTGGGAGCAACTACAATAACAACAAAAGCAACAACAACGACAGCAGCAACAACAATGACAACGACAACGACAGCAGCTGTGGCAAAAAAGGCAGAAGAAGCACAAGACTGGATAGAGAAAAACTATAATGACAGCCTCTAGACAAAGCGCCTGGGTGTTTGCAGAGTGGGCGTTGAGGCAAAAGAGGCGTGGCATGTGCTTTGCAGCAGCAGCAAAACTTTAATGGTGTCAGTAATTGTTAACTCAAGCGACGTTTATTTCCTGCCTGCCAGCTTGTCTCTGGGTTTCTCTCTCTTTATGTGGGTGCATGTGTGTTAGTGCGTGTGTGTGTGTGCATTGCAAAAACATTGCATACTTTGTGGCGCTTTTATTATACAATACTGTACATCTTTACTTGGCACTTTTACGCCGCTGTTAAGGATATAAAAACAAAAGTCAAGTGTCGTCAGACAACTGCCACACACCTACACACCCATACACACCCATACACGGACAGCGTGAGAAGGGGCAAGCTGTAAGTGTTTGTAGCTGCTTGGCAGCAAATGCAAGTAAATTACGTATACGCCATGTGGTTGCCATTCTTTTTAGTGAAAATAAACGTGCGCAAATTAACTGGCACTCGCATAACATTTAATTAACACTCGACACTGAGGCCACTGACACACATGCACACACACACACACACATACCCAGATTGGCTACAAAGGAGCCCGCAACAATTTTACAACATTGGCCACATTTGTCAATTTCATGTCAAAATGTGAAAGGCCAAAAAATAAAAAGGAATGCTTGGAATGCCACAGCTCCAGCTTCAGCTCCAGCTTCTGCCACAACTCCTGTCACAGCAACAAGGATAACAAAGTCGTTATAAATTTGTCTAGACGCCTTTGTCTAGCAACATGACAACGAGGACTGAGAGACAGCTTGACTGGCAGCCTGGATGCCGGACCAGCTTGAGTGACATTATTGTCCATTCAATCCAATTCGGGGACACTTTTCACGTCCAGCCGCCAGGCTTGTTTTGGTTGTGTGTGTGCGAATGTGTGTGTGTGTGTGTGCTACCACCAATTTGTCTGGCTGCCACATAAAAATTGTTTTAAATTAGTTGTTAATTTGACTTTTTCGCCTGTCTATGTTCTGTGTAATTTGTGCTCTTCGCTTTAGCGAAATTGCTCCTCAGTTTATAAGCCATTTGTCTAATACTATATTTGCTAAGTAAAATTTATTGACCATTTGGCTTCTTTTATGAACAACATGAAGTTAACTAGAAGATGTGGCATGAATTTACTTTAAGTCTTAAAAATACAAATTTTTCTATTACATAAAGATATAAATATTTACTATAAGTAATCTCCATTATGAAGTAGACAAAACTAAACTAAACCCTACAATTATCTAGGAATTAATTTTACTAGAAGATAAAGCATTCCTCTGATTTAATTTCATACATCTCAAAATTCTACATTGATATTTAAGTAATCTTCAGTAAATTTCCTTCTGAAATACAAATTCTTAGTTCTTAATTCAAGCTCATGTATTGATTTTTGTGGAATTTAATCTGGACTTTTCCTCAGCTGCTTTCTGTGAAGAATTCAGAGCAAGATGAAGGTCGTAAATTATCTTATAAATAATGCATCTGATGATGTAATATCGCATGCCTTTTTACTTTTTATTTAGCTGACTTTAATAAAAATTAAGAAATTATTGTAAAATGGTGTAAAAAAAACATTTTCCACAAATTGTTGTCGAGCATTGTTGAAAATTTGTATTATTTTTGTGACATGTGCAAATATTTGTTTTGTCTGCCATTTAACCCAATTACAGGGAATATTCATTCATCATAACAAATTGAGCTCATTAGGCAAACAAATATATAAATATATGTACATACTTGTAGTAATATATATTTGATATTTGATTTATAGACTCGCCAAAAACAACGACATTGGCTGAACTTTATCTGTGGTCTTCCAAGTGATTAAGCAATAAATATAATACATATACGAGTTGACAGTGAATTATTAACTGAGCGAAAATGCGAAAATTGTGAAAATGCGAAAAGTAAGCAAAAGTTAAGCTATTGCCACATGCCACTTGAAGAGCAGATTGGGAAGTGGATGCCAAAGTCATTTGGAGCTTAGGCAAATGGACTTTGACTGGTGACTTGGAGCTCATAAAGAAAGTAATGCCTCGTATCCTTTGACGGTCATTGGCAAAACAGAGCACGTTCTTCTGCTAAATATTTGAGCAAAATATTAAAAGTAGGCAAAATGTAAGACGTGACACATTTTCAGTACACTCAAATCGAATTTTCGAACTGACTTTAAGAGCATAATTTGTGACTAACCGAATCAACAACAACAAACGCAATTTAAAAGATACTTTAGTATATTTTAAAGGCACATTTCAAATGAAGTAAATGTTAGAGCTACTCCTCCTTTCTGCTCCCTTATCCTTAAACGTAAAACGCTTATCATTAAAGACACAAAAAATAAAAGATTAGGCACCTGAACGGGGCATGTGGGGGGCATGAAAGACTGGGCGATAACAATGCCGCCAAATGAAACAACAAAAAACATGGCCATAACAATAAAAGCACAACAATAAGCAGTAACAACGAGCACGACGTTGGCAAGGATGAGCACCGGCAAGGACGTCGACCGGGGAACAGGAGACGCAGCCGAGAGAGCTAAGCCCATAGTCACAGTCAGAGAAAGAGAAGGAGAATGAGAAGGATATATGTATAGAAAGAGACAAGACGAGTTTTCCTCATGGCCGTGTGGCTGCCAAGTGTAGCAGATTAACGGAATGTTTGTTAAATGGTGCACGACAGTTGGAAACGTTTGTAGGAAAAGGGGGCGTGTCTCATAATTTGACTGGAAAGTGGGAAACTGCCTGGGGGCGCAATTTCCCAACAGGGCATAGACAAAATGCACGCTAATAAGCCACAAATAGACAGGCAGTTAGAGAAAGAGAGAGAGAGATATACAAAGGGAGTAAGAAAATTACAGCAGATAGTGTAAATGTAAATAATAAACTTCCTTAATAAATTGCCACTTTAAATATAAAAATCAATAAGATTTTCGGTATTTTCTGTAACTTTCGACAGCTGGGCAAAACATTTTAATTAATTAAAAAAGAAGCGAAGAAGAAGAGAAATTGGTTAGAATATCGAAGTAAAAGCGGCCTAAATTATGCGGCATGAAGAATATTTTCATTTTCATTTCATTTTCTTAATGCTTTTTAAAAGCGGCTTATACGTACATACTTACGAAAACGTACATAAGTATGTCGGTGGTTATGTGGTTGAATTTTTGAAATACAATGCTGTTCACTTAAATAGACACATAAAATAAATTGAATGTGATTGTTAAATAAAAAGTCAATATTGTAAACGTATTTTTTTATTTTATTTTTAAAAAGAGTAATAATACAAATTGTAATTTTAATTATATTAAGATTCATTTTTAGTTATAATCCTGATATATATTTATATAAGATTGTCAGTGTGACTAGTGCACTAATTTAAAAGGTACTTCTACTTGTAGCACTAGGAAATAGTCAACAAATAAAAAAATAAATATAAGCGCAACAAAAATTGGATAAATTTACGTCTTTGTGAACACCTGAAAATATTTGTAAAACAACATTCTCTGTTGTCAATGTAGACAAATAATAATTCATTATGTCCTGATTAAATTTTTATTAATTAAACCTCACTGTCGAATATGACTGTTGTTTTAATAAATTGTATCGATAATAATTATAAATAATGAATATTATAATTGATATAAATATTTTGTAATTCAGACAGCTTTAAATTTAACTTATGTGATTAATTTTCATTTATTATCGGTTAATTTATCATAACTTGATTTTTATTTGACACCTGTCTTACGCTCATGTCCAGCGGTGTTTTTATACATTTTGGTATTACGCTTCAATACACATGAATGATTTCTTTGTCGAAGCCAAACTCAAAGCACAACTCAATTTGATGTGGCAAATATGCAAGTCGCACACAACAAATAAGAATATTGTGAGCTGAGCTGTATATATTATATTATACATACATATATTTCAATATAGATATATATGAATTCAATTGATTTGCCGTCAATTTCATTTTGGCCAAACTCAAAGCGTTAAAAGGCAAAAATTCCCTGTGGCAAGAGGTGGAGAGAAAGCCCCAGAAACCCACACATTCGTATATATAAGAAACATGACGCTAACATTGATGAATTATTATTTGGTCAGAGTCACACACACACACACACACACACAATGCTATACACAACAAATAAATACATTACGCATACGCAACGTGGAGCCGAGTCAAGTTGAGGCCGCCTGTCAGCAATGTTTGCCGTGTTGTGTTGCCCCGTTTTCCTAACGGCAATCATTCATCATGCTGCACAACAGCAACCACAACCACAACAACAACAACAGCAACAATATGTATAACAACAATAACATGTTGCTCTGCTGTGGTTAGTCTCGTTGTCCATTTTCCGCTCATTTTGCCTCGCATCGCCTTGACATCGATATGGTGTTGATATACACTCGCAGAACGTCGACTTCGTTAATGTTTTTGTATGTATTCACTATTAGTCCTTCTTCCCACATTTTCTCTCTCTCTCTCTCTCTCTCTCTCTCTCTCTATCTCTCTTTGTCAAACTTCAGCTAAACGCAATTATCAGTTTTGTGTAGCCAACGAATCCCAAAATCCCCACGTGCTTGGTAATCCATCAATGTGGTCAAACCGATAGCTTCAGCACTTTGTTCTGAGCCAAGAGAATACGTGTGTTTGCCCACACCTGAAACTTATAGAGTTAACCCCTAAGGAAATCTAAAACTATCGAAAACTAACGAAACTCCAAACTAAATTTCAACTATTTGTTAATACTTATAAGCCAAAGTGCTTTTCATGTCACCTTGCATTTCATTTATTTTACTGGCCATTTTTGCTAGTTAACAAATTGTCCAATTAAGTTAAGCAGCGAGCTGTTAGGGCAACAAGCAGAAAAGTTGGAAAAATAGCAAAACTTGTATAAAAAATATAAAAGTCATTAAAAATCACTTGAAAGTGCTTCGACTGCAATTTGAGTTAACAATTTCGCCTCATTATACTTCTGTGTACGGAAAGGAGAACACGAATTATGGCCAATGCCATAATGGCCATTAAAACTTTTTTGTCTGCCCAAGCAATGTGGCAAATGGAAAACTGAATCAAGTTAAGAGAAATGAGAAAGGCGAACAAAAAGAAGCAGAAGAAATGAATGGATATGGAAATGGAAATGGAAGTGTGCAGAGTGTAGAGTCAAGGTATGAGAGATACATTAGACCAAAACTTTTACAATAATCATTTGGAAAGGAATGATGGTCAGTCTGTCCTTGGCCAGTACAAAAGAAAGAAAGAAATGTTGAAATGTGTTACACACACACACACACACACACACATAAAACAAAAAGGCGAAAGAGAGAAAATTGAAGGCGGAAAAAAATGACAACTCAGATAGAAAATTCAGTAGAGCGAAGCTCCGCAACTGTGTGCGGCTGTCAATACAAAAACGAACAATTAGATGGTTGCCATCTGGTGGAGAGGGGAGCAGGGAAACAGGGGGTTGACGGTGGCAGGGGGAATGGCAAATGACAATGAGCCAACGGATGGATAACAACGGGCAACAGGCGAGTCGTCCTTCTGAATTATTGAGCGTGCAACTTGTTGAAAATCCAAGGATGTAATGGAGCTTGCTACACACACACACACACACACACCAACACTCACACAGTCGTACATAAATATATATATGAGTGTAACTTTAATTTACTCATTTCAACAAAACGTTAAAAATTTACCAAGTTATTTTCCCAAAGGCAATGTCTGCACAGCGTGCGAAAAGTCCTCGCCAAAGAAATGTGAAATGAAAGCGCTAAAAACAATTAAAAACTTTGCGGCGCACTTGAGGAATGTGCGCCAAGCAACCAGAGTTTATAGCTTTCTAATTGCTTCGCATGGGCGTGTGGTGTGGACTTTGGGAGTGGGCGTGGCTCAACTGAAGGTGCGAAATTGAAAATAGAATCCGGAATTTTCTCTTTATCGCTTTATTTATCTAAGCGCGTTAAAGCATTGCATACTTTTCGGGGCGAGCAAATTTATTTATGTTAGTGTTGGGGGAATTGTCAACAGCAAATTTGGAAATAATCTTCTGTTTATTCTCTGTCAACAAAAACACATTTTCAATTCTAACTATAAACTTATGTAAATTTGATATAGTCATTAATTTTTAAAATGTTTATCAATACAATTAAAACATTTTTTCGAGAATTTTATATAAATTTATTTTATTTATTTATCAATATATTAAAAAACATTTTGTAGACATGCCATAATAAAGCCAAAATTTGTTAATTTAAGCAAACCTTGCTTAAAACTTATACACAATATGAAAACTAATTAATTTTATGATTAAATAATTCTAAATGAGTGTGATAATAACGTTTATATTAAATAGTAAAATACTTTCCAAAAGGTAAAAGCCATCAAAACTTGATTCATTTGGAGAGTTCATTTTTTTTTAAACACTAAACCAAATTTCAAAATAGTAATTAATGAAAATTTAATGTTGGCATTATTTTGCCTTTTGAGTGACAACTTGATTATTTTTTGTTCATTTTTGCATTTTGATTTACAATTTAATGTGTTGTACTATTAAAAATACTTTAATCTTTAATATCTTTTATTTTCATTGCAGACAATGTTTCAATAGAGATGGCCAAACTTCCACGACGTGCTCCGTCGTCAGCAACAACGCCGTCAACCGCAACAACTGCAACTGCAACTGCAACTGAAACAACAACCACAACAACGACGACGACAACAACAGCAACAGTAACTTCAACTGTTAGTCATGCTCGCAGCGCAAAACAACAACAACAACAGCCACAACAATTGCAACGCACTCCCCGTGCATCCAACAACAACAACAACCTTAAAAATCCTCAATTGGCCAACTTTGTTGATCCCGATGCAAGTGTTGCCCATGAACTGCTGGCATCGGCGGCGTCGTCAGCAACAGCAGCAGTTGCATCACCGGCACCGCCGGCGTACTCCAATTACAACAACAACAATCAGAACACTGCCTCACCTGCAATCTCACATGTCCCCCACTCGGCCACGCCCTACATGCCCTTATTGCCCCCTGGGGAACGTAATCTGACCGATGCGGAAAACGCAGCGGAAAGGGCGCGAGTGCGGGAAGAGTTCTTTGCGACATATGACGTGATGACAGGCGTCCGGATAGCGGCCACATTGGGCGGCTTCTTTGGTCTGATGGTTTTTCTGATTGTCTGGAAAAGTCGCAGCAGCAGCAACGAGACGCTCAAGGTGCTCAAAGATCCCAAAATGGCAGCCGTTGCTGCTGTCTGCATGCAGGAGGAGGAGGAACGGGAGCTGCAGGAGGCCATTGTCGCCACGGGCATGTCCATCTACCCGGATGAGTACGATGCACTCGTCTACAGACGCCAGCGCATGCTCTCCCTGGGCAATGTGAGTGCTCCGCCACTGCTCAATCGTGGCTATCGCTGCGCCTCTGTGGGTGAGTCACCTTCCAACTAATCTCTACAGTTTATTAGTCACTTCCAGAGGGTCTTAAAAATTTGTAGCGAAACTTTTCGATCGATCCACTTTGTATGAATAAAATTGATAAATTAAATGTTTTGCCTAAAATTATTATCGGCACACTATATCATATATCTATATAAAAACAACCAGATAAGGAGCGCGTCTTATTTTTAAAAAACTTTTTGGTTTAAGAACTATCTTGTTTAAGCCCACAAGTTTGAAAATGGTTAAGATATTATCACTAAATTTACTAAAAATTTAATAATGGTTGATCATCTTTAAACTGACAAAAAATTGGAATCCATGTGATTTAAAAATTCAGAATAAATAATTTAGAGAAAATCGGTTAAGAATTAAACTGTAGTATGCAAGACTTTTTCGATTTTCCTGATACTTTAGCCAAATTAAATAATAAATAAAAACAAGATATTAATGTATTACTTTTTCAAGAGTTTACGTTTAAGATTTTCTCCAATAGTCATGTCAACGATAACTTCTTGTCTCTTATAAATGTCGCTTACATTTGCAGGTGGCGTTGGAGTGGCTGGTCCGGTTGGGTACAGTTATCTGTTGGAGCCGCCGCGTCGCTTTTCCTATTCGGCGATGTCGGCGGGCGGCGGAGCGCCAGGAAGACGCAAGAGTGGCTCGGAATCTTCGCGCATCTTCAGCAATTATCCAATGGGCGGCAGCTTTGGCACGGACGATTACTTTATGGAGACGGAGGATGAGCTGGAGCACGAGGAGTATATGCAGCGGGATGCACAGGATGAGCAGGAGCAGCGGCATCAACGCACAGATTCCACACGCAGCAAACCGGGATTTCTGTCCGTGCCAATGGCGGTGAGTGAGCATCGAATTGGGACTCAGGTTGAGCACAAAACCAATAGGTTAGCTAGATGAACCATGGTCAAATGGCAAGGAAACATTTACTGAAGAGTTAAGATTACGTTGGAAACTAGTTGGTCGAGCCAACTCTTTGAAAGATCCTAACTTTTTCTGTAAAAAAGAAAGTTTAAAAATAAAAATAAAAATTATTTTAATCAAGGACTTACAGAAATCTTCATACCAAGTTTGGTAGCTCTAGCTCTTACAGACTATTCTGGCTTTATTGACTCGGTCGATCAATAATAAGAATATATAATATATATACTGTAATAAAAAATTTCAAAAAATAAAATACAATTATATAAATTAATAAATTGAAAAAACGATTTACAGAAATCTTTTTTTAAAATTTGGTAACTCTAGTTCTTACAGAAAAAAAAAAATATATATATAAAGAAATTTTAAAAGAAGACAAATTTTTTGTTAAGTTATAGTTTGATTTTTTTTTAGAATCCTGAAAATACTTGTGTATTATGAATACATTATTTTTCCACAAACTTAATAAAGCCTGTGTGATTTTTAAGTGCAGGGTCTAAGAAATCCCCTTTAAGACAATATAATCTTCACTTTCCATTTCACATTCACAGGGTCAGGACTCGAGGCGTAGCAGCGCCATGACGTGCTGCAGCACGGACAGCTCCTACCTGGAGCGTCGCACCTCCGCCTACACGCTGGGCATGAGCAACCTGCCCCCGACGCTGCAGCGGAAGCTATCGACGGCCTCGCGCACCTCGAGCATCGAGAACTGGGACTACTATTATCCGGATATTCAGGTGATACAGCCAACGCCCAAGGCCTCGCCTTGTCCCTCGGAGCGTAGCATCCATGAGCCAACTCCGAAGACTTCGTCCTTGGGATTGAGTGCGCCCAGCATTAAGAGGAAGCACAGCATTGTCTCGTATGATCCGGAGAGTGCCCAGGCAGGACGCAAGCAGCAGATTCACTCGATCAGTGCGGACACGGTGGACGTGTATCCTTATAATCAAACGACGCTCTCGGAGACTGTGGATCTGGGGCTGTTGCCGGTGGGGAAGCAGCCCGTGCAATCGGCTCCGCCCACAAGCCATCACCAGCAGGCCTTTTTCTGTGACTCGCCGTCGGAGGAGCTGCGTCTGGGCGTGCGCCGGAAACTGACGCTCGTCGAGCTGCAGCGCAATGTGGAGAGGGAGAGCAACAACAACAGTTTTCCGTATACAGCGAATGCTGCGGCACCAGCTCCAGCTGCAGCTGCAGCTCCGGCGCCTGCGACGACGACAACTGCCAACTCCAGCAGTATTAGTGTGGACAGCACCCCCGTGAGTCTGGACAGGCTGAACGGGAGCATCAGTCTGGGCACCATCTCGGCCAAGGCGCCACCCAATGCCCCGGCGCATGTTCCGGATGGCAAGCGTGCTCCACTTGCCTCGCTAAGTTCCTTTAAGATATCCTCGCTGGAGTGCCAGGACTCGGAGTTGCGCTCCCTGGACTCGGTGGAGGATTCGGTGTTCGGGCTGGAGGAGAGTGCTGCCGATACGGATGACGACATGCAGCAGCTGAGCAGCGACAGCGAGGAACAGAATCTGGCCCTGGCCGCCGCAGTCGCCGCCGCCGCTCAAGTGGTGCAACCGCCTGCCGCGCCACAATCCTTTGCCAAGCCCATCGGGATGCCCACGAAGCGGATGAGTCTGAGTGCTGTGCCCATGACGACGGGCGCCAGGCCACGGCGTCCATTGCTGCAGCGTCATCGCACCATCAGCGCTTCCTCCAGCGATCCGCCGCCGCCGCCGCTGGAGACGCACTTTGGCGCCGTGATCTGCAGTCCGCCGCAGCGACGGGCGCAATTGATGCAGCAACACAGCGATCCGCAGACGACAACGACAACCACAACGACAACGACTACAACCACGGAGGAGGACACGTGCTCCACGCTCAACACCGAGCTGGGACTGCTGGATGCCGTGGCAGCGACTGGAGCAAGTCCCTCCGCCTGTGGTGGGGGAGAGTCGGCAACGCATACGCAATACAGCAGCCTCAATACGGTCATCAGCGTGGGTCACTCCAGTCCAAGTCCAAGCATGGACAATAATTTCGTGTGTTCCAGTGGCATGGCCACAATCATAGCCAACTGTCAAGAGGGAGCGGGAATGGGAGTGGGAGTGGGAGCAGAAGTGGGAATGGGAGTGGAAACGTCTGTTCGAAATCCAGCACAACTGCCATCCAACAACAGTAGACTGGGCCACGATCCGTGCGCCTCCTCCATATCGGACTCGGTGATAGCCATGCGACCGCAAACCATTTGCATGCCCTCCTCCCTCAAGGATCTGATCCTGCGCGGCGGCAGCGCCAGCAAAAGTGCCCACAATCTGAGCATGCACCCAAATGAGACGACAGCGACGCCAGCTGTGATGCTCGAGCTGCCATTGATAAGGCTGCCCACAGATGATGATGATGACAATGACAATGATGATGACAATGATGATGATGTTAATGAGATTAGCTTGGAGGATCGTGATCCCAGTTTGCCCGGCACTTCCAGAAAGTGGTCGAAAGAGACGCTATTCTAGCCCAGTTTGTTGCCGCTGCTGCAGTGCGTGCAGTTCCATTCAAGAGCTTAACAACTGACTTTTAGGGTAGTCACCACACACACACACACACACAGGCTGGCAGGGTTGCCACAACGAGGTCTATAAATAACTAAAAACAAAAATTAAATAAAAAACTATAGCGATAATTTTAATAGAGTGAAAAAAAATAGTTTAAAGAGAAAGAAAATTCAAAAGATAAACGAGTGAAGCAATAACAAAAAAGATAACGAAGATGATGAAGAAGCAGCAACAACAACGTATTCGTACTTAGAGACTGTTGTCTATTATTGTTAATAGAACTCTACAAGTTAAGTAGTTGATACTCGGATTTATTTTTCACACTATCTATAACGACAAAACAAAACATACATGCATATGCGAAAAAGGTATATTTATATACATATACATATACAGATATACATATATATTTCTATATAGTACTCGTAGTATTGCCAGCAGCCAGCAGCAACAACAAAAATCAGAGTTCAGTCTCCCTCATATTTTACTAATTTCAATTTTCTTTCAATGGAAACATTCTTCTAGTGTCTTAAACAGCAGCCAAAACTAACAAAACAACTACTTCAAGTATTGTAAATTAGAATTTTGTATAGATTGCACACAAGAACTTAAAAACAAAAACAGAAAATAAAACTGATTGTACACTGACAGAAACAGAAACAGAAGCCTAAGGTATGAATTACACACGTATGAGCCATAAATAGTATATATAGATGAGAACTTAAAGACCTCGATAAGCATATTCTCTAGCTTTCTCCAACCAATTTCTACTTTCTAATTTTGATAACTTCATACTTCTTTCATAGCATCTTTTCGCCACTTTATAAATTTTCTGGAAATTCTTCAAAAAAATTAAATGGAAATGAAAATGAAAATGAGACAATTTTAAAGGCCATTCGAATGCAAATTGTTACAATGAAAATTACATACTATGATAAATAATTAGTTGTTGTCAAAAAAATTATAGAGTTACTTAAAACAAGTGTTAAAATAGTATGAACAATTTCCTAACTCATCCCACCTACGCATCTCTATTTTTCTATGAAAATGCATTTGCTCCACAAGTGAGAAAAAGTTATAGCAAACATAAAGAATTATTAAATAATATATAATAATAACTTGTATTTTTCAATAACAACAAAATCAAAATATAAATTATATAAAAAGAAAAGTAAAGTAAAATCTAAATGATAAAATATGAGTAAAAAATAAAAAAAAACTAGAGCTGCATTTTGTCGTTTTTGTGAGAGATTCAACGAAACCTACTATTAGAGCCTGAGCCTCATTTGTACCTATCCTATTGCATAAGTGTAAATCAAGCCCTATTTCAATATTTTTGAATACTAGTAAGTATTTTATACGATGGAAATCAACTCAAAAAGGCGCCTAGGAAATGGTATATCAAAAAGTAAACAAGCAAAAAAACAAAACTAGTAATACTTACAAGGATAATTGAAAAAACCAAAAAAAAAAAATATAAAAATTTAATTGTTGGTTATATGCTGAAGTCAATGAAAAATTCAAAACGATTATAGCGTTAAATTTGTTTCAAATAAACGACAAAGGAAAACAAAAAATTATATTAACTAATAATGTAGCTAAATATATATACATATATATTTAAAATGAAAAAGAAAATAATTAAATAAATAATGAGAAAATTGTAAGTTGTATAAGTCGAAAAAGTAGAAGAACCAATTGTTAAACCTAAGCTTATTACAATTATAAGATCCAAATAGAAATCGAGCTGTTGTATTACAAGAACAAAAATGTAAATGGTTCATATAAATATGTATAAGGAAAGTGTAGAAAATGCTAATGCGCTTTTCAAATGTCTTTTTTTTAAAGTCTTTAAAGTTTGAACGGAAATACTCTGAGGACTCTTTTGTTGTGCTGTTTTCTTTTATACTTTTGTACTAATACTATTTCCTACAAGTATTTCACACAATCCAATCTTCTAATTTCCATAATCATGTATGTACCTTTAGCTAAATTTTAATCACAATTGGTAAATTGGTAACTGACAAGAAGCATGGAAAATGAAAATGAAAGCAATTGACAAAATATACTATTTAATACAGTTAAGCCAAAGAGCTATTAAAAAAACACTTAGTTAAATGTTATACATATATAATGATGAAAAACCAAATTGATGTAAATGTTAGCGATATTATTGAGAAATGTGACAAAAACGAACAAAAATAAACCAAATGAAAAAAGAATATACACAACAGTTGCAAAGACAAACTCGTTTCACTTTGAGAGAGATACATTTATGTAGCCTAAATTATATACAATACACAAGAGTAAGTCTTAGTATCTGTATTTGGTGGAGTAATCTTTGGGAGAAACGACTAAACCGCGTCCCTTGCGCGCACCACGATAAACCGTCTCCACAATGTCAATCATCTCCTGCTTGTCCTCCAGCGGCCAGTTGATTTTGTTATTGTTACCCGTGCCCAAATCAATCATAATGTGCTTGTTGCGGAAGAAGAACATCACGGTGCAGGGATCGTACAATTCGTACATTTTATTAAAGTCCGGCACTTCGGTAATGTCCACCAAATAGATGACGGCAAAGTTTTTCACCTTCTCGGCAATGCTGTACATCACCTCATCCATTTTCATGCACGCGGGATCCCAATCGTGCCCAAAACGTATGACCTGAAAATGGAATCATTATAATGGACTGTTGTTGGGAGACGTCGCTGGCCAGACTTGTGGCATTTACTTACAACAACGCGATCCTCCTCTGAAAGTATGGCCTGGTCCACTTGCCAGCCATTGTGTAAATGCGGTAACATGTACGACATCTTGACTTATTGTTATTTTATTATTATATCCAATAAATTAATAAACGTAAACAAATTCCAACCAAGCGAATGTGTCGCGTACTCTAATCCAAATCATCTGGCAGCCCTGGCTAAGACTGGCAAAAAAAAAAGGTGGCAGCCTCTCGCGCCCCATTTTTCGCACTTTTTTGAAAAGCAAGTTTTTTTGCGACATAAAAATGAACTTTCTTAATTCTGAAGCTAGAATTTAGAAAATTTTACCAGAATTTTTGTTAGATTTTCTTCGAATTTTGAATTTTCTTTTTTTTTCGATATTTTACTAATTTTGCCACGCGAAGAGAAAATCGCACCAAACTTATTTTAGAATGAACTTAATTATTTTACCTAATTGTGGATTTAATTGTTTTTTTGAAATTGTTTTTATTTAATTTTTAATTGATTTTTAAAATTTAAAATTTGTATTTCAAATTTGCTGCCAGTGTGACCGTATGCAAGCCAAACTGTAATCGATAGCTATCGATAACTACATGAAAAGTCTGTTAAAAGCGCAGCCAACTTCACTGCGCGCCAAAACTAAAAAAATCGAATCAAATCGTTATTAAATTCTGTATTTTATTAGTCGTAATTATTTTGTAGCGTCATTATCAGTTCAAATACTTTTGCTTAAAACTATCTATATGCTCCAGCACCCTGACTGTCATATCATTAATATATTCATTTCTACTCTGCTCCGAGTAATCCGGTAAGCTGCGTCGTGTCACATAGTGATTGGGCAAATTGACCTTGTGGCGGCCAATGGACTTGATAATAAGCCACAGAATATAGAAACTGAACCAAACTGTAAAGTACAGGGGGATGTACCAGAGCTTGCGGCCAATGTAGAAGTAACTGTACTTTTTGACACGTGGCTCTGGTGGTGGAGGTGGCGGGGGAGGAGGGGGTGGTGGTGTGGTCGGTGGCAGTGGTGGTGGTGGAGGCGGAGGAGGTGGCGGTGGATGATGATAATGATGATGAGGATGATGATCGTCGTAAATAAGTTCGGGATATGAGACATCCGGAAAGGAAGGATAGTGGTCAGGATAATGCTCGTGGTGATCGTGGGGATCGTGATGATGATGATCGTGATATTGCGGTGGTGGCTCTGGATAATCGTGATCATGTCCGTGATCGTGATCGTGATCTGCTGGCTTTGGAGCTGCGGATTCTGGATGAGATTCCAGCCAGCCTGGAGGCGGCGTTGCATACTCCATATTGGGATCGTATCTATTGTCATCGCTGGGATGTGTTTGTCCATCAGTTTGCAATGGGGGCAGAGGTCCATCCCCATCCCCGCCTGCATTGCCTCCGTTATCATTGCCGCCATCGTCGCCGCCCGCTCCTCCGGAATCTCCGGCATCTGCGGCGCCAGGGTCTCCGGCATCCTTGCCAGCCTGATCCTTGGCTGGTGGCGCATTGTCCTGCGCACTCGCTGGCAACACACCAATCACATCATCGTTCTCGGGATCATCATCTGCCGGGGCCGCGGGCACAGAGCTGGTTGTGCTCGCAGCGGCATCCTTATCCCCATTGCCAGTGGGCACAGGACCAGGATAACTGTAGCCCGAGGCAGGACCGGGATAGGCATAGCCTGCGTTGCTCAAGGCATTGCCCGAAGCTGGCGGCAAATAGCTCGAAATCGTATCCGAGGGCAGCGCAGCCTTGGGATCCTGCGAGGGTGAGGGATACTTGGTGTTGAGGGGAGGAAAGGAGTAGGCATCCTTTGGCGGCACGTACGATTGCACCACGTTCGAGCCAGCTGCCACTTTGCCATCATGACTGTGATCATGTGGATCATGATGATGATGATGATGATCGTGATCCTTGAACAGACTTGAGGCAACAGCTTGGCCGGGCGCAAAACGATCTGAGATTTGACCTGCGGATAATCCGAGAGTTGAGAGCTGCAATCACCTGGAATATCAATCCGCACACTTACCCCGATTGTAGCCGCGTTGTGGATTCTGGTAGCGATTGCCCTTCGGCTTGTAGTTCTTATAGTTCTGTGAGGGACGCTGGGGCCGAGCTGATTTCACCAGGGGCGTTATAAGCTGGCCAAACGGATACGAGGTGCGATAATCCACAGCACGGCCCGTGGAGGCAGCCTCTGTCAATCCCTGTGGCGGCTCCTCGCTGCCCGTTTCCTTCACTTCCGTCGGCGTGACGCTCAGAGGCGTGACAAACACGATGGGCTCCATTTCCGACTCCGACGCCGGCTGATGATTATAGGGTATGGGCAAAGGTAAGGGAGTAGTCGTTGTTGTTGTTGTTGTTGTGGACACCACATTCTCGCTCGAATTGAAGCTGCTTTGGACATGGGATTCTGTATTGGATACTCCTTTCTCTAACAATTGATTAACTCACATTTTGGGAAATATTAAATCCGTATTGAGCGCCTTGAAGATGCGCGGTCCCTGATCCGACACTGAGGCGTCACTGCCGCTCTGCAAGACCTGGGAATAGGCCTCAATCTGCGAGCCAAGCGAAAGAATCACAGCCAAAAGCAGCGCACAACTTGCGCCGACTCCTGGCATTATTTCAAATATTTTGAAATAAATATTTCTCACAGGACACACTTTGAATATTATATTTGTTTATTGTCTTTTATGTGTATTTATTAATTTATTTTTTATTTTTATCATATCCGCTGGAACTTCGTAGCTCCGTCTGCACCGCACCGCGCGAAATTCTCGAATCCACTGAGAAACTGTAGCTCGATTGGTTTTATTCAAGTTGGAGCTGAGCATGTCTACATATAATATTTGATTTCGTTTTTTCATGACCCAGTTAAAGGTGCTACTAGAAGTGATCTATATTGACCAGTATTGGAGTATATACTACCATTGGACAGCACTTTCATTTCGCTGTCTTCACCCAGGTGCTAATTAGCTGTTACTCCACATATTCGAATCGTATCTCATCGTATCTGCCGTTATGTTCTTCTAGCCAGTCTTGACTTGCGTTTTGTGTCTTGGCGGCGTGTCCAAAATTCCTCAATCCGTTAGAACACGGAGATCTCTTCGTCAGGGCGTGTGGCTGCAATTTTGCAACCAATTAGAAAGCTCAAACTCAATTCATTAGCTTTAATATACAACTTGGCTTAAGGCAAAGTCTACACATACATATGCATTGAATTTCATAGCAGCTTTCATACTCAGAAGATTACAACCTACCTGAGATATTGAATAAAAATATATATATATTTTGTATTTATCTTTTTAACTTTATCAAACAAAATTCTCATTGCTCTCATATTGAATATTAAAGTTTATTAAGAAAATTTATGCCCAGATTTAAAGATAAAATGCAATTGAATTTATCAATTCCTCACCCTTTAATTCACAATATTGACTTTGATATAAAAGTTTCATTACTTTAATAATATTAAAGCGCTCAATGAAAATGTGAACTCCAATCCTTAGGTCGCAATTCTCATAGATGTAGAAGGTGCTAATTAATATAAACGCCATGCGACTTTATAAATTCCACAAGGCGATTCTATCTTGAAATCAAATTAAAAGAAGAAAACGATTCCGCACTGAAATAAAGCCATCACAAATTTGTCAACAAAATTGCCATAAAGTTGGGAACACGTAGAAGCGTCGAACGGATGTGGGTCAATGGATCGCTCCGACATATGCGTGCCTGCTCCGATTAACACTTGGCTATAATTTGTTGACGCTGTTCATTTTCAGCTTCCGTGGAATACATGGAAATAATTCGTAAACCAGTTTGAAATCGCACTACAATTGATCTTTTAGAACTTTTACTTATTTACATACAGCAATTACTTTCTGTTCTGTTTTTTATTTACGTGAAATATATATTTATATATTTAATATAATAATTGCAAAGTCTTTTGAATGTTAGTACACAAAGTTCTGTCATTGAAACAAGGAACACAAAATCGAACGTTTTACAAACTAACAAAACATTTGGTTTTTCTATCTTGATGTTACAGATTAATGAAATGGTTTCAAATGTAAATTAATATTAAGATTCATTAAATATTCACAAAACACAAAAATGTAAAATACTTGTTTTAAATTATAATCTTTTTGCCTTTTCTGAGCATTTGTAAGTGTGATATAAAAAGCGTGATATTGTTACGGAACGTACTATATATATGTGGGGATATATACAGCCTTGGCACATGACTCTGGCGTCTTTCATTTACAAACTGTCGTGGCTACTGTATGCCATTAAAATGGGGAATTCATGCCCAGCTTAGTGCCAAAATCCAGACGCGCTCGGCGTTGATATCGCGTATTGACTCTGCAAAGATTCAGATATAAATTAAGACATGAATTAATGGTAAGTGAAGTGCAGCTCACTTGTTCTCCTGAAACTTGGCCAGCTCGCTGATAAAGAGACTTAGTAAACTGCTGGAAAACAGCACTAAGATAGGTAACCAGAGTTGTAGTAGATACTCCTGCAGAGAATCATCCAACAGCATTTGGAGGCTACAGATGAAGCCGTGGAGCAACAGAAGACCAAGGCAGGTGAATGCCCAAATGTGATTCCTAAATGGATTGCGCTGCCAGAGCGCATGATCGCGATGCACAAAAGTAATGGAGACAAGCGCTGAAAGAGTAAGAGAAATATATAAATAAAGAGGACAAATTAATATTATCGTATTTATAAGTCAAGGAATATTTCCGATTGTTAAAGTTCAGGTGGTACAGTCACTTCTATTATTATAATTAAATGATAAGAATCAACAAATCAGACCCATATCTAATCATTAGTTGAGCTAGTTACCAAAGTGCAGCAGAACCGCAAACAAAGCACAACTGCGCACAATGTGCAGACACTGATAGAAACTCGCGTAAGTTGCACTTTCGAGATCCGTAATGGCAGTAGATTCCGTAACGGAAATCGATTGTGTCATGCACATCCAATAGGCAATGAGCTGAAAGAAGAAGGTGTTTAAGTTGGAATTATGATATGAATTTCGACGGTATTACCATGGCAATAACGGGTACGAGAAACTTGCAGCCATAGCACCACATGACAAAGGCAAAGGCACGCGAATCGTATTCGGTTTGCTTCTTGCTGGTGGCACGACTCATGATCTTTGGATCGAGATCGATGTGAGCCAGCGAGATGCCAATTAACGGCACGGGTATGCACATCAAATAGATGCCCAGCAGGGGGGTGATCAGAGGCGGCAGTGATAGGCACGCGCACAGCACGTTCAATATGGATATGGAGCCCGCACAGCAGGCCCAGAACTGTATACAATTCCACAGGCCCAGCGAGAATCGGCGTGACAGCTCAATTATGGCCACCAGCGAAAGTGGGTCGTCGCGACAGATGGCTATGGAGCAGGGCAGCGAGTTGAGCAGCCGGCTCAGATAGATCGGAGAGACTGTGTGTGCCGGAGATTGCATGGCACGAGCACCGCTTCCATTGGCTCCACACTCTAGCAACTGCTCGCTGACAAACGATTCGTCCGCTGTTGTTTCCTTCGTCGTCGTCTTTCTGCTCTGACGCTGAAAGTTCAGTTTGTTGTGGATGATGTTGGCCTCCGTGTAGGCATCGACATCCTGACAGACCTGTGGATAGAGAGGTTCCACAGCAATGCTGCAGTCGGCCTGCAAAAAGATATTGGCATTGTCGTTGCTCGCCGAGCTGCCCAAGCAGACGACAATCTCTCCATACGACTGCATAATGTCGAGCATCTGACGCGTCGCCTCCGCGGAACAGTCTGTGAATAGCGACACCTGCAGCGGCACATTGTCCACCTGCTCCAGATGCGGCCGAATGTTCTCAATGCCACGCGGCAACTTGGCCCGATTCGACATGTCAAAGTTGATGGGCGCACTCTGATCTGTGCTCTCGGTTAAGGTGCTCAGGGAGCGGCAATTCTCGTCCATTGCCGAGTCCAGTGAGTGTCGCTGCTTATGACGCTCCGGATCTGGTTCTGTTTCGAGTCCTAGCGCCGCATTCTCATCGCTGTCTTTGCTGCCATCCAATTCATCATCTTCCTGGGAGTCCCCGACATTGGGTGGATTAAATTCATCGGGATTGGAGATGGCACCGGGCGCTGAGCAGCTCAACGTTTTCGAGGACTCCAAATTGTTGGGCGGAGCTAGGAGATAGCTCAATTTGGGGCCATCCTCTGGATCACCTACAAGATCAGTGGGTTTATCAGTGGGCGTGGCTGTCCGAGCAGCATCAACTGCATCGCAGTTGACTTGGACACTTGATGGATGAATGGCAACAGTATCTGTGATGGTGCTGGTGGTAATTGGGGTTGTGGTTGTGTTGTTCTCATTTAGTTTACCCGCATTTGTAGTCGACTTGCAGTTGCCCGTCGCACACTCCGTCTCCTTGGCCTTGCTGCCGCTGGGGACTTTTTCGCGCTCACGTTCCTTCTCCGGCTCCGGTTCGCTGAGCAATGAGATGTGACAGTTCCAGCCGGACTCGAGTCCCATCTTCTCGGAGAAGACACGCGAACGCAATTCGTTCTCCTTGCTGAAGTGCACAAAACGAATGCAGGCACGCTCCAATCGCTCCACGAGATGGACAATGTCATTCTGTGCCTGATACTGCATCGTCACCATGCCAATAAAGACCTGATGGCATTGCATCTCGAAGCAGCCCTCCACATCATTGCAGTCCTCGTCCTTGCTCTCCGAGAACAGCAGCGAGTCCGTGCTGATGCTGTGACTCAACTTCACATGATGTCCGCCCTCGAAGTCGCAGTGCGACTTATCCACATGTTGCATGCGCAACTTTGATTCCGGCGGCAGCTCCAAATATGCAATCTGGCCGTTGCTGTGCAGCGGTCCACTCAATGCTCCATGGATGCCATGACGCAGTGGCCGATACGCAAATGCGGTGCAGTAGGAAGTCAGCGCACTGCGTTGATAAAAGTCCAATGCTCGCTTGCGATCCTGGGGAGACAAGGGACGCAAATCCTTGCCATCCCAGAAGTCATCACAACAGTCCAGTATGATGTCCGCCGTGCCCTGGGTAAACAGCGACAAGTAACCGCCGGGATTCTCTCGCATTACGACTGACAAGGAGTGCGGAAACGGAACCTTCACCTTGGTCGACAGCTGCAGCTGTCGCGCAAAGCGGATGTCCCGACGCACAACATCCGGTTGCTGTGGAGGAAATGAATGGATTGGCATGAGAAATGTGTGTCATAAAAAACAGCTTATATATTTAAAAATAAGTATATGAATAAATTGAAAAAAAAGTATTTTTTTTAAGGAATGTATTAAAAAAGGAATTGCAACTCTTATAATCGCAACTTTTATAATATTTATGTATACAAATTATGAGTTAAATTTAATTATGGATTTTTGAAATTATGAAATAAAAATTATATTATATTTTTGTTAAAAAATCATTAAATAAGTCTAATTTTTCAACTTTTATAATAAAAATTGATAATGAAAATTACTTGCCAACTTTTGCTTTAAAAGCTTAAAATAAAAGTTATTTTTAAGCTTGCAGGATCCTAAATATTGATTCTTTAAGGACACATTATATACAAATGGAAAGGTTTTGATATTAAGATCATTTACATATGTGCACTTTTGAAATACACAGATTGGCTCAAAAGATATTCGAAATCAATTTTGAGAAAAACCTTTTGTTTTCAACTTTTTAAGTAAAAGTCTTAACTTAATTCATAGTAAAAATCTAGAGATAATATGTTTCGAAGGTCACTTACGAGATGCCTATAGCTGGCCAGCTGTCCCTCCAACGCAAAGCGATCGGTGGCATGGTTGGTGAAGCCAATCTGTTTGGCCAGCTCGCACAGACAGCGTCTGGGGTAACAAATCGAACAGAAAGAAACCGATTAGAACTGGTACCAACCGTGCTGGACGTGGACGTGCGAAGGTGGAGGAGGCGTATGATAATGATCATGCAGGCAAGCAGTCAAGCGTAATGGGGATGGATGGGGGCCAACTATATTTAAGCATATTCTTGGCAGCATAATAATTTCATGTTACTTTAAATAGCATGCCAATTAGATAGAGGCGAATGTGCTTTGCATGGGGGCGATACGGTGGAAAGTGGGTTCCATACACATGCTATATACAACACATAGATACAAAAACAAAAATATATAGTATATATACATATATAAGTTTCAAATAAATGGAATGCGTACAAAAATACAATTGCAAACTGCAACAAAAATTATTGTACAAAATTGTGAGATTAGTGTACGAAGAAATAAATATAAAAAATGTGCATTGTTAATTTTCAGACATTTACGATGGATAAGACAGGGCGGGGAAGGTTAAATAATTTGGTCACAATTTAAAAATAATAATAATAATATATTTATCCAATTAAATTGAATGAGTTTTAATTATGATGACAAACTAAATATGTTCTCTTTTGATATAGTAAATAAAAATATATTTTTATGGTTGAACAAGTTGTTTGTATAACTTTACCAATTGCATGTTTCGTTTATATAGTATATGGGGTATATCGGTTTATCGGTCCAATTCAAGTGTCGAATGTGTTTTCAATTCAAACAAAAATCAAAAATGACCCCAACAAATGGGCATCTCATATCGCACATACAACGAGAATGCGTATATGCTTTAAAAAATCATTAGACTCTATATATATATGTGTAATATAATCAATTGTCATATAGGTAAAAGTATAGTATTGGATTGGTTAACGATGCTAACGATGAGTATGGCAAATGAACTACGTACCCATGCAATAGGCTTTTCGTACTGGATTCAAACATCGCATACCGATTTGTCACGGGCACCAGATCTTTGTCTAGCATTGCCACCGCGCTGACATGCCCACAAAACTGGGCGTAGTGCTCATGTGTAAGCGGCGAACAGGTGTTTAGTAAGATGGCCAGACCTGGAAGGGATTAACATATATAATGGACAATTTCTAGCTGAAGGATTTACACCAACCCAAGGGCTTCAATGATTTGATGTGTGCTTTCCACTCGTGATCGTCAAACTCCAGGCGAAAGGGGCAGTGTTGATCGTGTGTTAGATCCAGAACCTCCGCAACAATGCCACGCTCCTGGTTCTCCTCATTCACATTGTCGCTTTCCGTGGACATTGACAGCTGGCTGCCATCGTCCTGTGGCTCCTCCTCAGTGTTGTGTAAAAAGAACACCTTCTCAGCGGTTGGATTGGGCCAAGACAATATGCCCTTCTTGTCCACACAACAGAGCGCCGAAATGGAGCCCAGAACCTGCACGAGATTCGCTGAGCGCGGCAACAGTTCGCTGTCGCCCTTCCAAAGCTGCGTCCAAATGCGCAGCACGTTGGAGCGTAACAATGAGATGCTATCATAATCGTAGGCGGGTGCATCCATATCCAAATCTTCAAACGATTTACTGGTTGTCTTTTCAAGTATAGCCTGTGGCGTCTTCAGGAAGCACTGGAGACGCGCAACTCCCCACAGATTCATGTATATCCACAGGAGTGGGAATACAAGTGGCAGCAAGGGAATAACTGCAGCCGCTGGTGAAGCAATCAGCACATGTCGCCAATTGTGCTTCTCATCCGTGGCCAATCCGTAGCCATGCAAGCGCAGCAGGCCCGCAAAAAGCGTGATAATCAAGGCGGTAATGAAGCCCCATTGTTGAATGTACTTTGTCACCAGCTGTGGAAAGGATGAGACTTAAGTATAAGAGTTGGCATATATGTAGATTAGACCTTACCAAATAACGTTGCTGATTGTAAATTGTTGGCGGGCGATTCAGCGAGTTTTGCAAGCATAAACGCAAGTTATCTAGATACGGCGTACTCTCTAAGCAACAGACGAGGTCCGGGATCGGAGCACGCGCTGTTGGCTTTACTGGCGGCTCGCCAAGCTGCGCAGCGGACGCTCCATAGATTTCGCCAGTACTAAAGTGCCGCCTCGACTGCAGTTCATGGCAAGGACCTGGTGAGATGTGACCAGGACGCAGCACAATGCAATCACCGCGAACAAGCAGCGCCCAGGGTAGGTTAACAATATGGCCATCGCGATAGGTCCACTGCAAGGAGACGCACGGAGACATGGGATTGCTCAAATGCGGATAATTTGATAAATGCCAGTTGTCACTAAGATGCTGTTCCGCCAGGCGAAGTTCGCTCAAGGCATGTCGCGTCTTGCGATAGATCTCCGTGCGTCGCAGATTACTCTCCCGAATTACCACGCACAAATCGAGCAGGAGAATGGAGAGTAGGCAAATTGCAGGCCAACACATGCCAGTGATAAACAGCGCTCCGCTGGTCACCAGAGTCGTTCCAATGGAGAGCCAGCCCAATGGGCTGTCATATTGATTCATGAATGCAGCACGCAACTTACAATAGCAGCTAATTGGGTGGTAAATGAACTGTTATTATTATAACTCACAAAAGGTCATTGAGTGTTTCGTCTCACCTCTCAGCGTCGTGTTCCCTCTCATGCTGCAGCAGCACCTTTTCAATCTCCTCATGGAGACGCGATAGAGCCACCTTCGTACTTAGACCGTGTTGCATATTCTCCTTTGGCGCCGTCGACGACATGCGCGACTGTGTGCGTGAGTGCGAGTGTGTGCGTGAGTGCTCCGCTGTCTGTGGCAAGGTTGCAGAAGACGCTGCCGCCGCAGTCTCTTTGTCACTGCTACATTTTGCTGTTGTTTCTGCTACGGCTTCGCTCAGCTTAGGCATGTTTCCTTTGCAATCCACCAATCAATTAGTACTTAAACTAAGCTCGCCCGTTTAACACATAGTTTATCTATATTATTATGCACTACTTCTGATGGTGTGTGTTCATTTGTTGCTGTTCGCCTCAGTTGTGCGAAAAACATATGTATGCACGGTTGCCACTTAAAAATATCTGAATGAGCCAAAAACAACCAAAAAATGAGCCAAATTGTCTAAAACAGAGCCAAAACTTTTTTTTTTGCAGTTCATGTTATTTTTGCATTTAATTATATAAAAAATATTTCGTTCACAAACACTTAAATGAATAACAAATATATCTAAAGTACTTCACATTTTCATCTTAATCTAGTGATTATGTTATTAAATTAAAATAAATATGTACTTCAACCTAAAACTATACAAAATAACTGATTCTGAACTGATGAAAAAAAGAGCCAAATCACAAAAATAAGTGCCATTGCGCCAACTGGAAAAAAAAGAGCCAGTTTTGGCGCAAAAACGCCAATTGTGGCAACCGTGTATGTATGCGCGTTGTGATGCTGCCAGCATTTGCATGCAGTTGGCAACGCTGTCCACTGATAACAGCGCAAGCAAACATTCAAATTAGAGATGGCAGGTATCAATGCAGATGAATAGCTCAATAGCTTCAACTATCGTCGAGGAACATATGTAGATGTCGATACTTCGACAACTTTTAATATTCTATCCTTTGTTAATGTTGTGGTAGCAGTTTATTATTATTTTTAACTATTAAATAAAAGACCCTTTCTGAACATATAGCTCAGTTCAAGGTGTATTTTACTATATAGGTGACGTCTTCTCCACAGCTGCTCTCTTTCCAAGGACCACATTGCTTGTCAAGTTGGCAGCGTTGTCAATATTGTCGATATTTTTAAAAAGAATTTTGCGAAGTCTGAGTTGGCAAACTTCGATAAACATGAAGAGTTGAGATTGGTCAAAAATTCGATAGTCTTATCGTGGCTTAAAATATATATCGATACTTCGGCTATTTCCATATTGTCCATCCTTTGTTATTGTTGTGGGAGTAATTTATTTTATTTTTTATATTTTAATTAAAATTCGCTTGCTAAGAATATATAAGATATGGAGCCAGTTTGCCGTGCTTGCATGACCAGTTCTCTGGCATTAGTGGATATATTCACCGATCAGAGAGAACCTAGTCTGGCGGATATGCTGAACGAGTGCGTCGATTGTGAGATAAAACTAGAGGACCAGCTTCCTAAGAATATCTGCCTTGCGTGCATCTTTGAAGTCCAAGCTGCGTTTGGATTCAAGCGAAAGTGCGAGAAAAGCCACCAGGTGCTAAGTGCAAAGCTAACAAAAAACGTTATAGAAGTCGAATGTGATAAGATTGTAGCAGTAAAGAAGGAACCGACAGAGGAGGACATAGACCTTCATAACGTAAAGATGGAGCAGGAGGAATTCATAGGTACAGACGAGAATCAAAAGGAATGCAATTCCACAGAGGAGTCTCATGCAGATGGCCCTAAGGAGCGCATGCCCAGCAGTAGTGATGTGAATATTCAGTCTGAATTGATCAAAGTAGAAAGTTGGGAACTGGCGGAGGGAAATATAGATCTGGGCTGCGTCAAGATTGAGGAAGATGCAGCTTTGTCAACTGAAAATGAACGCACTAAAGGAAGCTCGACCGCAGTGGATGTTTGTGCAGAGCGCCAGGAGACCTATAAACCGAATGATAAGCAGCCGTCTAACTTGGAAATTGAGTCGGCTCCTAAAAGAAATCAATTCCAATGTCCACACTGCTCAAAAGACTTCAGCCAAAGCTCCCACCTCAATGCGCACATTCGAACTCATACTGGGGAACGGCCTTACAAGTGTCCGGACTGTCCCAGGGCATTTAGCCAGGCTTCAAATCTGCGAATACATCTCTGGATTCATTCAGGCGAACGTCCATTTAAGTGTCCTCATTGCTTAAAAGCCTTTACCCGACACACGGATCTACAATACCACGTCTCGACTCATCCCGGCAAGCAAATCCACAAGTGTCCACACTGCACAAGATACTTCATAGAGAGCGCCGAGCTCGAGGAGCACTTACGTTATCACACAGGAGAACGGACTTATAATTGTACAGAGTGCTCCAAGGAGTTTGTCTACGCTTGGCAACTGCAGAGGCACATTAGGACGCACACCGGAAAGCATCCATTCCAGTGTCCCCACTGCTCAAAGTCGTGTGTAGACAAGGGGGATCTTGGAAGACATGTTCGATCTCACACCGGCGAACGTCCGCACAAATGTCCACACTGCCCAAAGGCTTTTGCCCGCGCTGCTTATCTTAAAACCCACATCAACACTCACAGCAATGAAAATAAATAGTTATCAATTATTAAATTATCTGTTATAATTTATTGACAAGCATTTTTTTTACATTTCAAATTTGGCGGCATAAATGCATAAGCAAACGATAGTTGAACGCTATCGATATTGATAATTTAATAATTGGGAAGACGGAATAGAAGATAATTAAAAGTGTAATAGCAGAAATGCAAGTAAATCAAAATAACTCCATGAGGACAGAATTAGAAATAAGCACTTAAATTTATAAAGAAAATGTTATATTAAAAATAAAAGTCCATATGTATAATATCTGCGCTTGAAGTTAATTAAATAAATTAAGTTTAATAAAATCAAATCAGAATCAAGTTGGCAAATCGATTTTCTGAGCTGTGCTAAGGTATCGATATTAAACGATAGTTTAAATCGATTGTGATACTGCGATAACACATGACGAAAAAGTGTTGGCGATTGATTACATTTAAGAATTGTATTATTATATTTATAACTGGTAGTTGTCTAAACAAGTAAACAGCTTCTAGATGGATTCCAAGTTAGATGTAAGTATTGCAAGCAAGGAATTGATAACAAGCTTACATCGATTATATGCAAATGATTCATAGATGTTTGAGGACGTCAACACATCGCCCTCGCTGGAGGGTGACATGTCTATACCGGGCAAACGGACCACAACAACAACATCACAGAATGGGGTGCCCGAGTATAATACGCTGGACGAACCAATCCGGGAGACTGTGCTAAGGGATATGCGCGCCGTTGGCATCAAGTTCTATCATGTTCTCTATCCCAAAGAGAAGTCGAGTCTGCTGCGCGATTGTACGTCATCAATTGTAAGGCACTGTATGCGTAAGCAGTTTTATCAGATGTTTTCTCTGTGTTGCAGGGGATCTGTGGGGCCCTCTGGTGCTGTGCACCTTTATGGCGACCATACTGCAAGGCTCCTCGTCCGTCGACAGCATGTCCGACAACGGCCCTGAATTCGCTCAGGTCTTTGTTATTGTTTGGATAGGTGCTGCCATTGTAACGCTCAACTCCAAGCTGCTGGGTGGCAATATGTATGTATCTAAAGCAGCAATTCAATAGATTACGTATCTTTAAATATATGTACATCTACATGTGTTTGCATTACAGCTCATTCTTCCAATCGGTTTGTGTACTTGGCTATTGCCTCACTCCGGTGGCGTTGTCTTTGATCGTCTGTCGCGTCATCTTGTTGTCCACGCAGACACGTTTTCTTTTCTTCTTGCGCTTTGTCACCACAACACTCGGATTCACCTGGGCAACATATGGTGAGTCTTTTAGTGTTGTCAGTTTCAAAGGCTTAAGTGGCAAATTTTATGAGAAAATATAGTTCCAATTCGTTAAAGATTTATTAGCAGAAACAAGTAACAAGAAAATAGACTATTAATATAAATAGAAGATGTTTTTCTAATATATATCATTATCCACAACAACATCTATTGAATCTTTAAATGTGTTGGAATCTAAAATCATTTAAAACTATAGAGTTTAGATATTAATTAATTAAAATAGTAACAATGTCTACCATCCAAGATATTTAATATTATATGTGTATCAAATTCTAATTTAATCCAATTAACTCTTCGCAGCATCCTTCATCTTTCTGGGACAAAGTCAACCGCCACATCGCAAGCCGCTTGCCGTCTATCCAATTTTCCTGTTTTTCTTCATCATATCGTGGCTGGTCTTATCGCATAATTAGTTGCATTACTTTGTTTAGTTGATAAAAATGATGTTCGTACTTTCCATAGCATAACCAAATCGATTGTAAATTTATATTTAATTTGAAAACTGTGACCGCGCCTTGTTTAAGGTATTTTTTTTGTTGTTGGTTTATTTAATTCTTAAAATCTTACAAATTACATATGTATGTATGTGGGATCGTATTTTACACGTCCAGACTGTTTGCGGAAGACGCCACTTCGAGGGACATTTGCATTTGGACGCCATCGCCTTTGGTTGGACGATAAGTCAAGGAATTGGCTCGCGCCTTGCGGCCCATAAAGTGTCGTTCCACCCACTTGAGCAGCGTGTAGACGGAGTCAGTCGAGGGCAAGCGATGATCGGCAGCGGTCTTCACAATATCCGAGGATGTGACACGGAACGTACGCGCCATACCCTTGAGGGCCTATTAAATAAATATTGAAAATATACAATCAGAGCTGATCTTTCGAGTCTCCATCTCCGTTGATTACTTACCACCATGGCATCTTCGTCAGTATTATCGTCACCCACGTAGATAATCTTGATGCGCTCATTCCAATCCACACCAAAGGATGTGCGCAATATGTAGATGGAAGCACGACCCTTGTTCCACTGTACTGGAGGACGTGCCTCGAGAGCGCAATGCGCCTCCGTTGCTCTGAAGCCGTACTTCTCAATCAGACTGCGCGCCTTGTCCACCATATCGGGTCGCAGCTGTACAGGCGTCTCTCGATAATGGAACGTGAGCAGAGATCCTTTGTTCTCCACCCAGGCGCCGTCGCGACAAACTGAATCCTGCAGTGCCTTTAGCAGATGACTGACCTTGTCCTCATACTCAATGGGCATGGGATGAACAAACTTGCTGCCATCGGGATGCAGAATCTCCAGGCCGTGATTACCCGCATAGGTGATGCCCTCAATGCCGACCATTTTCTTGACATTGTCCACGTTACGGCCCGAGATGACGGCCACATAGACATCCGAGTGATTGGATAGCTTGAAGAGCACATTCTTGATCTCTGGCGAGAGCGTGGCCAGATCCGGATGTGGTGCGATGGGCGCCAGGGTACCATCATAGTCCAACAGCAAGGCCAGCTTGTGATTGTAGCCGATGTATCTGAAATGGAAGATTGAGTAAGTGCGTCCACTTGGCAGGGATTTAGTGGGCTACTCACTTGAGTAAGTAGTCATCGAAGTCGTCCACAGAGACGGGCTGCATGATGGTGGTGCCGACGTCATCCATCTCCAGGGCGCCCACTGCCTTGAGGAAGCAGCGCATCCAGTGGCTGACATCGCACTCCGCCTCGCGACGACGCAGGCGCGCCATGCGCAGCACCCGCTCGTCCTCGGGCATGGTCAGGGCACGATGGATGACCTCGGCGGCCTCGTTCACCTCGTACGGATTGCAGAGCAGCGCCTCGTGCATCATCTCACCGGCACCGGCAAATGGAGAGATGACCAGCACACCGGGCACCTCGTTAATCTGACAGGCAACAAACTCCTTGGCCACCAGATTCATGCCATCTCGCAGGGGTGTCACTAGACACACGGCTGCATCCCTGTAGAGCGCCGCCAGCTCATCCTGACTCACATAGTCGTAGATATAGCGAATGGGCGCCCAGTTCGCGGTCGTAAAGCGTCCATTGATGCGTCCCACCAGCTGATCCACTTCCTCCTTGAGCTCCCGATACTCCTTGACGTCTGTGCGCGAGGGAACCGAGATTTGGAGCAGGCTAACCTTCTCCTTGTGCTGTGGATACTTGAGCAACAGGGCCTCGAATGCCATCAGACGATGCACCAATCCCTTGGTGTAATCCAATCGATCCACACCCAGAATAATCTGTTGCTTCGACGTCTTCAGCACTTTGGGTGCATTCTGGGCTAGATTAACGAAACGCTCGTAGGGAATGCCAATGGGCAAGGGACGGATACGGACTGTGCGTCCGCCGTGCTCCACCAACAGGTTGTTGCGGTCCACACGACAGCCGAGATTACGCTGACAGCAGTCCACAAAGTTGAGGCAATAATCCTGGATGTGGAAGCCAACGAGATCACAGCCGAGCATACCCTGCAATATCTCATCGGACCAGGGCAACAGGCGGAAGATGTCCCAGGGCGGGAAGGGAATGTGCAGGAAGAAGGCCAGACGACAGGGCAGATTCTTCTCCTCAGCATGTTCCCGCACCCAATTGGCGGCCAACATCAGATGATAGTCATGTATCCAAACAATCGGGGGATTCTTCTCACTGCCATGCTTCTTGGCCAGACACTTCTCCAATGCCTCAATGGTGCGCACGGCGAAATGTTTGTTGACCGTCACATAATCATGCCAATGCTCTCCGCCAAAATTGGCACGTCCTGGCATCGAGTGGAACAGTGGCCAGAAGATCTTGTTGCAGCATCCATTGTAGTAGCTATCAAAGATCTTTGAATCAATGTTCACGGAGACAACCTGATCAGATTTGAGTCCAGCTGTGGGCGTCTGATCGTACGGATTCGATTCGGGTATCGCCTCGTTGGGATCCTCCAGATGTATGCCAGACCAGCCCACCCAGAGACCATTGCCCTTGATGACAACCGGACAGACGGCCGTAACAAGACCGCCAGCACTGCAATCACAAAGAACAGACGTAAGAATATATTCAATCATTTACTTAATGTTATACTCTACAAACAGTCGACCATTTAAATTAACTTTTAAAAAGAGTAACAAAAAAAAGCTTTCATAAATTAACATTAAAAAAATATATTATTAAAGACTTAAAGTTGGAAATTTTTTAATTGATATCTATGAAATCAATACCAAACGCTGTCTAAGTTCGAGGATCTTTTAAATTTTTAAACCAAGTAGGAAATACTTTGTTCAACAAATTCATAGATTAGGTCTTCATAAAGTAATCCTTTTTATGGCATTAATTTAGCCTAAATTCAATCTCAAATATTCCTACATTTAGGCCTTAAAATTCCTTCCCAGTCTTTAGAATTTAATTTCCAATATTCTTAAATTCAGATTTAAGAAATGCAATCCCAAATATTCTTGCATCCCGAATATTCCTAAAAATCAGGCATATAAATTTCAATAGCGAATATTCCTGATTGCAGACACATAAAACAGACGTAAGCTTAAGGTGAGGAGAGTGCATATATAGATCTTTATGTACTGACTTTAGATTCATTTCCAGCCCATTTTATGCAGGGTGCATCACAATGACACTGACACTAACGACGTTGATAAGGAATACCATAAAAAACAGCGATGATACGGCGTAAGTGTAAACAACCTCGACTCTGGCTCAGAGGCCAATACCAAAAAAAAAAAAAATATAATAAACCAAATTAAAATAAAAAAATGTAAATAAATAAAATCCCCTTTTCAAAACAAGACATATGCTAGCCCAACATAACTTGGAGCTTTTGGGTAGGGTCAGTACGACTAGGTCAGACCACAGACTAGATGGGCACGTGATGTTGCTTTTCAGTGTCAGGTTCGCAGCTTCTCGTTATGAAAGCCTTGAAATGACGCCTCATCTATGTTTTGTTATGGACCCCTTTAAGGCATCACTCTCGACGCCGTCGTCGTCGTTAGGCAACAAGGGTCAAAAACGCGTAGTGGACCCTGCTGATAAGGCCTGCCATCATTATTATTGAATTTGTTTTCTAATTTCATCCATGTTCGCCAGACTTTGCATACAGTTTGCTCATCTTCTCCCCTTCTCACACTATCTCTATTATTCTCTCTTTTTTCCCACTCTGTGTGCTTTACGCTGATAAGCACTAATCACTTAAAGCGTGTGGAAACAAGATGATCATGGGGCACTTATAGGTATTTCGGTTCCCTATCGGTGGGCTGTGGGTCCGGTACTAGGCGTCTTATCGTCAAATGCAAATTGTAGACCCGTGATTCCAATTGGGTTAGTTTTCAAAATTGATTTGTTTTTCTCTCTTCATATTGAAAATTTACTCTTGTTGGGCTTTGACTAACGCTTAGCTTGTCCTAATGTCACGAGACCTTCTTGATAAGAGGATCCATGGAAAAATTAACGAAATATTTATAATTTAATACTAAACAAATACATATATTCGTACTACGTATATACACTTTTTGGGTATTCACACTTTGCTTTCAGACGGAACTCGTTCAATGAACTTTTGCTTTGTTCGAAATTTCGAAAACTAAGTACGTAAAGTCAAAAAATAATATTGAAATGATAATTAGGCCTATTAGTGAGCTTATAACAAGTGATTATGAATTTAAAACAAACACAGTAATAAAACTTTGCAAGCTTTAAAAAGGATTAAAAAGGTTTATCATTTTTATTCGAAAATTTTTGTAACAACAATTTAAAGAGACACTTTCGGATCGATTGATTCCTTAATTGATAAATTAATTGAAAAAACACAATCACACGCTTAAAAATGATTTTTGTTTTAAATATAGTTATCCTTTGCTCACCTGGCTTTTCGTTCCAGTTCCTTAGTTTTGGTATTGCGCGTCAGGACGAAAGGCAAACGATTCGAGACTACGATGAGACTCGCCTTCGTCGAAGGCTCCCCGGCATTCGTCACAATAATCTCCGTCTCGGGCATATTGAAACGTTCCTTTTAGATATAGATATATCTCTTTACGTACTGTATTAAATTTAAAGTAGAATCAATGCACATTGATGAACAATTGTCACTTGAATGTGTTTTTTTTTTGGTCAGACCGCGAGTCGGGTAATATACAGGATATTGATAACGGGATAACGTATTGTT
The DNA here is from genome assembly GCA_037043435.1 of Drosophila suboccidentalis. Classification (NCBI taxonomy): domain Eukaryota; kingdom Metazoa; phylum Arthropoda; class Insecta; order Diptera; family Drosophilidae; genus Drosophila; species Drosophila suboccidentalis. The sequence goes on along the minus strand of JBAMBK010002152.1, from coordinate 108,288 downwards.
TGACCCGGGACTTGTGTGCGCTGCGCTGTATGGGACACAACTAATTGCACACGAAATGCACTGTGTCTAGGTCTCTTGTCTCTTGAGATGCAATGATTTTGACGTCTGTGGACTGCCCTTATCAACTGCCTATATATAGTCCGGACAAAGCGAGCTCTTACCGTGCGATCCACTGGATGATGCAGGTGCAGGTGGAGAAAGAGAGAGAGAGAGAGAGAGAGGGAGGGAGAAAGATCCCGTCGCGTATTCGAATTTACTTCGTATTCGAAACTTATCTTTCCAAAATGCAATTCGCGTGTGACTTTAATAGTTCTAATAGATTAAACGATTTTTTCGCGGGAGCCAGCAGCTCCGTACCCTGTCAAAAATAGACGAGCACTAATGGCAAAGTCTCAGTCGGCTCGCACTTTTCTTGAAAAATTATTGTATGTGCCATCTCAGGTTCCACAGTCCACATAGGGTCTGGCCTTATCAGAAAACCATTGAATTCAATATTATACTATTATACTTAGTTCATTCGTCGTCGCAGCTCATTATGTACATACGAAAGCGTGCCTCAAACATTATTTCAGACTCCAGAACAGCTGCAACTAAAACTGTAATTCGTTTGATCCAGACTTGGGATCAAGGAGTTGAAAATCTACAAAGCTGTAAGCTTATAGAAATAATAATAATCCCAAGACGAGCTTTGTTCTCTAGTAATCACTGGCTCTGTCCGGTTTTATCAGCCTAAAAACATCTCGGGCGTTTGTCTATTGAGGCGATAAGTCAGCTTATTTGTTATTTTTTATTTACTTGTCAGTTGTCAGTTTATGGCAAAGAAAAAGATCCATACACAGAGCTGATCTATTTTTAAACCCAAACTGCAGGTTGCAATTCTGGAAAATTGTTGAGTTTGTAATCAGTCGCATTTTTGACCCTAGACTAACCTTGTAATGACGTTATTTGTCTATTAATTGCGTTTAGTTTTGGTTAGTTTCGTTTCGTTTCGTTTGTAGACAATGCTGATAACAGATTCCCACCCTGTGCAATCAGTGGCACATTGTTTATGCAATGCAATTGCAGAATTAGTTAAGATTTGGTTAATTGCTTAGGTAGAAATAGTGCAGGGATAAGGTACCATATACTCTCTCTCTCTCTTTAAGTGTGTGTGTGTGTGTGCGTTTTTCTGAACTTGAACGCTCGATCATGTCTATCATTCATGCGCTTATCATGCCGCCACATTTACGGATTACGTGATGCCTAGCATTTGCAATAGCATCATAGAAAATCTAAACTACAATCTAACCAATTAGTTATTTACAATTACTAAATGCGATCGTCGTTTGACGCAAGTTTCATTTAAATATACAATATTGAAGCTGCAATTCAAATAACCAAACAAGTAACGGCTATTATTGGCAGCATTTCAATTGTCATAGCAAGCAGCTTCGTGGTCAATCGATCGAATTTATCGCCGGGCTTTTACTAGCCTATCGTTCGACCGCCTCAATTCGATAAATTTCTAACAAAATTTGCACACTGTTTTGGTCGAATTCGATCAAATTAATAAATTTAATAATTTAATAAATAATTTGCTAATTTTGCTATGGATCCGTCAACAATTGAATTTATTGGAGAGAAATGCATGATTAGCATAATACCAAATTTCTCCAATGAGCCGCTGCATTTAATTTATGGCTCAGTGGGGCCATTTCGCGCCGGTTTTCCAGTTTTCGTGCCCCTCTGGCTGGCCGCGCATCTGCGAAAGCAACAAAAGTGCCGAATTGTGCCGCCAGAATGGATGGAGCTGGAGACACTGGAGGAAATCAAGGAGGAAGAGAAGCGTTCCAAGTGAGTTGCAGTATGTTCACATATAAGATTTCATTTGTAACCATTTGCCTTGTCTAGATTCTTCACAAAGATGCCCAGCGAGCATTACATGGTTGTGGCTCAATTGGTCATGAGCACGGCGCCAGATGATGTGCCGCGTTGCGAGGAGCTGCGCACTGTCATTAAGGACATATTCGACATACGTGAATCCAAGCTGCGCACCTCCATCGATGCATTCATCAAAGGCGAAGGCACCTATGCCAAGCTGGACAATTTAACCCTGCTGGAGATACACAGTGTGCGGCCAATTCTGCCTTATTCCCTCGATCATATAGCACGCTATCAGAGAATGGCCACGGCCTCACAGCGAGATACTTCCATGCTGGGCATGAACACTACGGCCAGCGGCACGGGAACCAACTCCATGAGCAATTCCTTTTTCACGCAGTAACAAATTGGGATCTTAGTAATATATACATTATAGTTTGTACATTAAAATAAGGATTACATTAAAACTTCAATATACTATTTTGTTAGGTCTGAAACGCTTTTCTTTTCTATGATACATAAACAATCTTAAAAATTATAAATTGTCAGCCGCAGGTTCGGCAGACTCGGGATGAATCTTTTTAACGTGTCTGCATAGATTATCCCAACGTGGAGTTGAAAATCCACAGCTAGCGATCACGCACACATGCAGCACTAACTCTGCAGTGGATCCTTGTTTGACCATATGCTTGGCAATGTGTCGCTTAATGTTATAGCAACGATTGGTGCGGTAACTGCAGGTCGTGCACTCGTAATATTTGCTCTTGCCACTTTTATAGTTTTTCCTATTAAGTATGTAGATATTTGTCATTAGAAATTAATTTTAAAATAAGTCATTTGTACACTTGCCTTGGCTTAACGATTCTGTTTTGTTTGGATTCCTTATTTGGTTTTGCGGGGATTTTTTCAGGCGGCTCCTCAGCTGGCAATTCGGCTGGAGTCTCATCACTAAGCAAAGATGCCAGTTCCTCATCACTTGGCAATAATGCTGTATGCTCATCATCTGCTGTATGCTCATCATCTGCAGTATGCCCATCTGCTGTATCCTCATCACTCGCTGGTTCCTTATCACTTGCTGGATCCGCGTCCCTCGTATCTTCTTGTTGTTGTTGTTTATCCTCCTCTATCAGTGGGTCTACTTCCTCATTTCTTGACTTTGTCACTCCATGTACTCTCTGCGTGTGCCGGCTTAAATTGTCCCAGCGCAGTGTTGAAAACGAACAGCCAGCAATTTGGCAGATATGTTGCAGTTCCTTTGGCGGTTTCTCGAAATGTTTGACCAGATGCCTTTGAACGTTGTAGGCGCGATTGGCCTTGTAACTGCACTTCGGACAACCATATACTTTGCCGGACTTTGGCTTCTTCTTTGCAGCCATCTGTTTCACTGGATTATCCATAATGGAAATTAAACTACAAAAAGAAAAACACTTTTGAGATTAATTAGAAATTGATAAACAAAGTGTCAACAAACCTGAAGCTGCTGCAGTCTAAAAAGCACACTGAATTTATTGCTGATCTCTAATTATATGCAGATGGCAAAGTGAACAAGCTTCAATTTACATTATAATATTTTCAAGTGCGTATTTTTTAATTTAATTCCACAATAACAAACAAGCAGACAGTTCAAACAAACAGCTGAAAACAATTTGACTGTAATGTATTTTGGTGAATGCAAAACTAAATAAGGGCTGCCAACTCGCTGATAATGTTGCAGTCATGTTAACGTTTCGTGGATAATGACAAAAGATTGGCGCCAAAGCTGAAACTTAATGTTAACTTATCTCAATGCATTGTTAAGGATTCACAGTTAATAAATATTTCTTAGCAAATATATATAAGCATATAATTGTCTACATTAAATGCAATTAAGTCATGTTTACCTTATCTGCTTACAAAAACAAAACAGCTGTAAGCAGTGTGACCCTAATCTGTGTTGTGGCTTTAAACTTTAAACAGCTGACGAGAAATACTAATATGTCAGCGCTTCGCTGTGATTGGTAAATGTGACGCGGAATGCGAAAATTGTCGACAAAAGCTTGAGAAAAATTTATTTAAGCTTGAGAAAAACGAAAGAATTCAACATGAGTGAGTCTGTGGTGGCAGCAGAGGCAGATGCCTCTGCCGGTCAGGTGGCAGGAAACAACAAGATCCAGTTTTCCAAGGAAGTGAAGCAGGTTATCGACAAGGTATGTATGTGCAAATTTTGGGAGCACCCAATATGCCACGACTTTTGAAGCTATTTGGTTGTATTTAAACGCCTTTAACAATTATAGGTGCTGAAAACAGACGAACAGGATCCAATGGATGCGCCAGACTTCAACACTGTGGATTACATCAATCAGCTGTTTCCCAATGAGCAATCGCTGGCCACTATTGATGAAACCATACAGCGGATGCAGTGTGAAGTCTCGCTTATTGACGACAACATACGCTCAGTGGTGCGTGGCCAGACCAACACCGGGCAGGATGGGCAGTTGGCGCTGTGCGAGGCACAGAAGGTGATCAGTTCCTTGTTCAGTCACATTATCGATGTGAAGACGCGCGCCGAGCGCACGGAGGAGATGGTGAAGGAAATAACCCGCGACATTAAACAGTTGGATTGTGCCAAGCGCAATCTGACCTCGGCCATTACCACATTAAATCATCTGCATATGCTTGTGGGTGGCATTGAAAGCCTGAACGAGCTAATTGAACGACGATCCTATGGAGAGATCTTAAATCCACTGCAAGCCATCACCGAAGTCAACCAGCACTTCCAGCAGTACTCGGACATTGAGGAGATCAAGGTCTGTGAGCAGCCAGTTAGCTTAAAATCTTGATTATATTTAAAATCTTCTATCACAGAATCTCTCCCAGAGCGTGGATAAGATTCAAGTGACTCTGGCGCAGCAAATTACGGAGGATTTCAAGGATGCTTTTGCCAGCAAGCCATCGAGTCAACACAGATTGGGATTAAATCAGCTGGGAGATGCATGCAAGGTGCTTTCCGTGCTGGATGCCAAGGTGAAGAAGGAGCTGCTCAAATGGTTTATAGCTCAGCAGCTGGAGGAATACATGCACCTGTTTCACGAGAACCAGGACATCGCCTGGCTGGACAAGATTGATAAACGTTATGCCTGGCTCAAGCGCCATCTCTTGGACTTTGAGGACAAGTACGGTGCTGTTTTCCCGTTGGATTGGGAGGTTTCTGAGCGCATCACTGTGGAGTTTTGCCGTCAGACGCGACAGCAGCTGTCACAGATCATGGCCAAGCGAACCAATGAGATCGATGTGCGTCTGTTACTCTTTGCCATCAACAAGACGCAAGCTTTTGAGCAGCTGCTCTCCAAGCGTTTTACGGGAGTTACTTTGGGTGCCACGCCGGCGGAGCAAACTCGCGTGTTGACATTGCCAGCCACAGCAGAGACACCGCTCACCATTACCGTATTCCATGACCAAATTGGTCAGTGCTTTAAGCCGCATCTCGATATTTATATACGCAGTATTGATCGCAATCTCTCTGAGCTGCTGGAGAAGTTCGTGGAGATGTCCAAGGAGCCCTACAAGTTCGCAGAGGCGAAAACCACTGTCTATCCCAGCTCGGGAGATCTCTTTGTCTTCTACAAGAAGTGCATGGTGCAGTGCAATCAACTGAGTAACGAACAGCCCATGTACGACCTGGCGCTGGTCTTCAAGAAGTATCTGCGGGAATATGCCTCCAAGGTGCTGGAGGGAAGCACCCCTAAGCTGGTTCCCAGCAGTACGAGCAGTTCCATTGGTAAAAGCGTCTCATTGTTAACGCGGGATATGCAAAATCTGTCCACGGCTGCTGGACAAGTGTTCCACAACTTTCTTAAGGAGGGCGACACTCAGCGCTTTGGACGCGATGATCTGGTGCGTATTTGTTGTGTGCTGACCACCGGGGAGTATTGCCTGGAGACGGTGCAGCAACTGGAGGATAAGCTAAAGGAGAAAGTGACGCCCGCATATGTCGGCAAGATTGATATGAGCGAGGAGAAGGATGTCTTCCATCGGTGAGTAAACAATTGGTGCATATCCTGCAACGAAATAATGTTAAACGTCTCTCTATGGTTTTCTCTAGCATCATATCCAACTGCATACAACTGCTCGTGCAGGATCTGGAGGCGGGCTGTGAGGCTTCTCTGCAGGCGATGGCCAAGGTGCAGTGGCAGCACATCAGCAACGTGGGCGATCAGAGCGCCTTCATCAGCAACATCTGCAGCAACTTTAAGCAGACGGTGCCCACAATTCGCGACACACTCTCCAGTTCACGCAAATATTTCACACAGTTTTGTCATCGCTTTGTGGCCGCCTTTATTCCCAAGTTCATCAATGTGCTATACAGGTGCAAGTTGACGCTGTCGGATGGCTCCAATAATGTGCTGGGCTGTGAGCAGCTGCTGCTGGACACGCACTCGCTGAAATCGGCGTTGCTGGAGCTGCCGTCGGTGGGTTCGAGTGTCAACCGAAAGGCACCCACCAGCTACACCAAAGTTGTGGTTAAGGATATGACGCGTGCCGAAATGATAATCAAAGTGGTCATGACTCCGGTGCAGCCACCGGCTCATTTCACTCAACAAGTCCTGAAGCTGCTGCCGGATATAACGATAGCCGAGTATCAGAAAATACTAGACATGAAGGCGGTGAAGCGCGTGGATCAACTGCAGTTGATAGATCTCTTCAAGCACACGGCCTCGGCGGCAGCAGTTAGCGGTCTAATGGACACGCCAAATAGCGAAGAGGAACTGCCGAGTGCGAGTGAAACTCCTGCGAATGCCACTGAGGATAACGAGAATACAGTTACCTCATCGACGGATTCCACAACGACAACAGCAACTACATCAACTTCCACGCCCAAGCGTGCCTTCATCTTCAGCGTAGGCAGTTTTACGGGCAGCGCAGATAAAAATGCCGATGGCAGTTCCCAGACTGGCATACGCAAGCTGGAGAGTCTGCTTAAGAAACGGTTTCCCTAGTCAAACTCACTTACTAGTAAATAACTCAACATACATTCCATTAATTCAGTCGAGTTAAATTTTAAACACATTTCTAAAGAAGTTTTCAAGAAGAACACGATTCACATTCGGTCAATGCTAAAGTTCATTCATTTTAAAGTCTCGAAAATTAATACAATTTATAGACACGTAAATTGTATCATATTTTTATATAATGTGGAACGTATTACAAACCTTTGCTTTCCAAATATTTAAAATCACTTTCTTTTATCGATAATGTAATTGAATTTATTTTAGACTTGACTTAGGTTTACAACATAAACTTATATGACTATATTGAAATTTGTTTTCTCATGCACGTTTTAATGTTCATGGTAATAATGACTAATGCGTTGGATTCTTAAACTTAGAATGCGTTTATGCTATGTACATGCAACTTACAAGCTAACAAAATGTGTGTGTGTGTGTTTTATACGATCTAATTTGAAGATCATTTGAAAGTTTTGATAGACGCAAATAAAGCGCACAAAAAAATACAAATCTCTATAACAAAAGACTTAAGACACGAACTTGCTTACGAGCTAAACTTGTTAATTTATTTATAATATTTATTATTATTACTATATGAATATGTGATTATTTGTATGGTTACGTTTGTGGGGGGGTGTGTACTGTATGTATGTATGTATGTATACGAGATATGCTTTGGTTTAATTCCAGCACTGCAAATGACCCTTAATGAAACACTGATATAGATAGATAGTATATATGCTATATGACTATTACGCAGTAGGCGTGACAGTCGGCATTCAAGGGCCAGTTAGAACCATGTGGCTAACAACGCCCGAAGCCGACGCTACTTATTATGTACAGTCTAGTCTAGGCTAGTTGGATTTACTCGCACATTTAAATACACAGTATTTACGGAAGGCGAATAAATGCTTAAAATAAGAACGATCCTCTAGACGGCCACAATCTTGCTGGGATCGACCTTGACGCGCAGGAAGACCGTGTCGCTCTTGATGAATGGTCGACTGTGAAGCAGCTCGTGGGAGATGAATCGTGGAAAGCCAAAGCCAAGTTGATCGGGCTCATTCGATGGCCGCTGGAAGTTCTCCCAGGTGGGATCGGGCACAAATGACTCGGCCACGCCTCCCTGGCCACTCTGGGCGCCCTGCTCGAACAGCGTAAAGGTGATGGAGTGCGAGAATGGCCACTTGAGCAGAGCATCATACTCTCCCGGCAGCACTTTGATGTAGACCGAGACATGGGTATTCTCGCCGGGACCGTTGCCATTGAGGAACATGGATGCCTGCAACTTGTAGCCATACTGGGAGGTGTAGAAGGGCGGCGAGACCAGCTCGAGTCCATCTTTGCCGCGTGCCTCGGACATCTTGGCTGACCAATCGGTAATCTTCCACAGCAACGTGCCCGTATAATTAATGGACAGCTTGGATACCGCCGACTTGAGCATTTGGATTTGCTGACCCTGTCGGCTGCTCAGTGCCACCATCATCGAAAGATGCGCCGCTGCGCTGTTCTCCAGATGTGCGTCCAGCATCTGTCGTGGTCCCTTGAAGCGGCAACCGGCTTCTTTGAAGCTGCACGCCACCGCCAGTGATGTGCACTCGTCGCGCAGATGCGCCTCCAGCTCGCCCCGAGCTATGGGACCCGCATCACAACGCTGCGGACAGGCCAGCGGTGTCCTTGGACACTGGGCCGCATGCAGCTGCAATGTGTCCGCCGAGAATTCCCGCTGACAGTGGGCACAACGACGCAAGCGCTTGACGCAATCTTTGGACTTGTGCAGGGTCATGCGACCACGAAGAACACGCTGTCCACACTTGGCCTCACAGTAAACGGGCTCCTGGCCGCAGCTGCCGTTGTGCTCCTCCAGCCCAGCACCAGAGAACTCGCTCTGGCAGAACTCGCAGCGGGTGCGTCGCATGGTGCACGTGTACTGCAAGTGATCGGTCATCATGATGCGTGGGATCTGGGCGCCACACTTGTTGGGGCACTGGGTGGCATCGTGTTTGCATGTGTTCAAGTGTCCCTTTAGCTTCCTCAGCTCATCCGACCACTTGCAGCCCTGCTTGTGGTGTATGCAAAAGACCAGGGAACCCATGATGGCCTGCTTCGGATCCGGACCGGGATAGATCTGCAAAGGAAAAGCGGAAAATATGAAGTTAGAAAATGTTGGAAATTGTTTTAATTAATTTAAATAGCATTTCTATTAAAGGAGATAAAAACAATAATAAGATTTTAAAGGTTCCTCTTTTCTGTTTCTTGAAAATATTTTGTCAGTCAGAGCAGTAGTTATTACTTTTTGATGAGGATAAGAAATTATTTACTTTTCAATGTATAGAATTTAAAGATCTTTAATCTATTATTAACTATATTTCAACAGTTTATCAACAAGAAACACTTCTCTATTTTCGACTTACTTTGCTTCTAACTTTGCCAAAACGTTGCCAAAAACCCATAACAACTCGACAACTGCAATAGCGGGTGTTGACTGTTTGAAAATCTGAGTTGGCTTCACACTTTTATAGCTGATTCAGTGACACTTGTTGGGCCAACATAAACTGCTGATAAGCCTAATGCCTTATCTCTTTAGGCAATCCAACCTGTTGTTTGTCTATCTCATCAATGCTATCGGGATTTGGTTTTTCTGGCTACCTAAGCAATTTGTTACCTGCCTCACACCTATTTTCCTGTTACCAATCGAAGCCCTCAACTATTTACACATGACTGCTCATGTTCTAAGACACACTCCAGCACACTCACACACTCTTACACACGCACACACACCCAGTTCTTGAGGCATGCACTTCCTGTCTTCCATTTTGGGCCTGCAGCTCGCTTGAGTGCATTTCGTTGGCCCAGTCTGGAAAAACTGGAAAACTTCTCCCCAGTTTTAGTCTTAATTACAAATGGGAAAAATGGGGGTGTGGTCGGTTATGAAGTGCAGCCAGATTAATATTGTAAATTGTGCGAAAATATTTATGACTTGCCATAAATCTAATTACAAGGCAACTTTTAACCCAACGCCCTCATCTTTTGACAATTTTCTGGTGTTGGGAAATTTATTTGAAAAACTATTAAAATATGCCATGGATAATTTGATAGAGACAGAGCCCAAAGTGATCGGTCTTCTAAAGGCATATGTGTAAAATTATAAATGTTAGTGTGTGTGTGTGTAGACACACATGTGCACCCCCAACTCCTAACCGAGCGTCGCGACATTTCCGGTTGACTCTTTTAATTGACCTTATCTGCAGTTTGGTTTGCAACTGTCGACGGCGCCCGGGCAGAGCGTGGCTTGACTTTTGATAAATGAACATGTCGCCCCGCTGGCTTTGGGTAGACACAGCTATAATTCCAGTAACCCGCTACCAGCTCCATCTCCATCTCCAGCTCCCAGAGACAACAGAGCATTGTAGAAATGACATCAAAAAACGAAAGATATAATAAGCAATTAACACATGAGCCGGGAATGAGTTGAGTCTGTTTGGAATGGGCGTAAAGCATGAAACAGAAACAGAAAACTGAATAAAAAAATAAAACATAAATACATACTCATATGTACGTACATACAAACATATTTCTATGGAATTGCCATTTGCTGGTAATTTAATTTAACGTGAAAACAAGTTTTATGTCAACTTCAAATGACAAAAGAGCATTAAAAAAACTATATTAACTTGAACTGTAGTCATCCAATTCTGAACTCTACTCATGGAGGCATCAGGTCATGGACCAATTTGCTGTTATGAAATGGGTGCCACTTTTTAGAGAGGGAATTATACATACTTATTTATAAGGAAGTACATGTTGTATCCTGACTGCCACTCAATCTGCTTGCAATCTAAACAAATGCAAATGTTTACACTAAAAACAAATGATGAACAGCAGCAGGAAATATGGAAAAGAGACGTTGACTCCAACTCCAAAGAGTCTCAAAAGATCAAAAGCCGCCTGCCAACTGTTTGTCAACGTTGTTTACAAGGAAATCAAACAGTTTCTTGCGAGGAATAGAGGAGGGAACTTAAGATCATTGACTTTTTAGTATGGCAATAATTTAAAAACTTTTTGGAGGTTCATTTGGACCACACAGCGTGGGTCTTTATCGAGTCATTATATAATATAATTATCCAAATTTAGTTACTTAAACTGACTCCGGAAAATGAAGAAATCTTAAGTCTGTCAATCTGTCAATGTGAACTGCCTTGAAACACGTTGAGCGACTGTTTGGGCGTTTTTTTTTAACTACTTTAAACTCCAAGCTAAAAGCAAAAGTTTGCAAAAGGAGGAAGAAATAAATAAATGAAATAAAATAAAATAATTCAATGAAGTGTACTGAAAGACGTGTGAATTTAATGCTTTTGTTATATAAAAATCAAATGATTTAAAATTCAATTTGTGCGTGCAAGGCATGAAAATGAAAGCGTGGAAAAAGATAAAAAAGTCCCAATTAAAATCTAATATAATTAAAAAAAAAAAATCAAAAATCCAAACTAATTCGATGGCTACGGGGCAAAGAAATAGGAGCGGTAAAGTGTTGTGGCAAATGTGGCAACAGTTGCTGCAGTTGTTTTCAATTTTATGCCCCTTGAAAGGCCACTTCGTTGCACTTGGTACATCATAAAAATCCACTGGAAAACATTTTTAACATTTCAACCAAGAGATGCACATGCTCTTGGCATGGGTCTAACATGCCCATTCACATAGTATATCCAAAAGTATTTCCATAAAGTTCAAGGCGCTCATAGATTGTTGTGTAGCAGTTCGGGATTGGGAATTAGGAATTGGAAAGGGGATTGCTGGATGCCGCTGACATGTCTGTTTTATTTTTGTTGTTTGGCTTTTTATGGCTTCGCCTGCAGTCGGGGAGGTTTCGGCCCCAATCAGGCAGCAATTTAATTTTCCATATACTTCCCATGCCAACGCATTGTTTATGCTTTTGTTGAAAGTTTTCCCGAAGCACCAAATTACATTTTTAGGCATGTTGTTTTATTAATAGACAAATGAATCGTATGTTTGTTGCAAGTTTTCCTCATTGTAGAAGAGGAAGAAGGTGCACCCACTGCATTTTAGGGGGCAATCTGTTTTGATTTTTATAGAGATGATATTAGCTCAAAAATGTGGAATTTGTAGTTAATTATATGTAGAAGAAGTTCATTTTCTATAATTGTATCTGAAATAAATGAAAAGGACAGCTTTTGTTTCACAGCTACTATATTTACTATAGTTAAAACTATCTTCTACATTTAAGACATTATTAGATCATAGCATTAATTTCTCACATCGTAGTAAATTTAAAATTTAAGTACTAAAATTAGCTGAGCACGATCTGTCAACATGCTAACTGAAAGATCTTCAATACATATGTACAGTTTTAGCTCTGCTAACAATTGACTGCCATTGATGGGGTAGCTTAGCACCTTGGTACTTATTGTAACAGCAACACGGGCCACTTCCGTTCGGCCTGTTAACAAAGTTCTTTGTTCGAGTTTGTTTAACCAAAATAGTTTTTAGATTCATTTGTGACACCACATGGCTCCCCTGCACCACCAGTGCAACCACGCACCAAAATTTCCAAACTCCAATATGAAATGGGAGACAAACAAAACTTGGCATGGGTCTCTTGGCTCTGGCATGCTTTTAATAGTACGTGAGCATTGAAATTAGCTTCTTTGTATTATTATTATTATGTATGCATTTCTTATATTTCTTCTATTTTGTTTTGTGTTTGCTTTTAACATTTTTAGCGTTCATATGACGACTGTCATTATGAGCTCCCAATGGAAATTGTGCTAAATGTTTTCATATCAAATTAGAGCGCTTTTGCGTATTTGCTCAGACCAAAAGCTTCCCACAGTCTTCAGTTTTATTCTTTTTCCTCTTTCTATGCCGAAACAGCTGTGCGACAGGTTTTGTTGATGTTATTGTTGTTGTCGATGTTGATTATGATGAAATTGTACGCCCAAATGGGCGTAATTCTCGCCTCAGCTGACCCAATAAAATGCATGGGGCAGGTTCCCCAACTTCCCAAGCTTTAAATGCAGCGTTGGCAAATTTCAAATGCAAAAAAACAGCTGATGCGCAGTTTTATGGATTTCACAAAAGAGCTGCAAATGCTACAACAACAACCACAACAGTATTTATAGCGATGGTATAAATGATATTATTATGTATCACAAAGTGAGCTCCCAGACAGCTGCAAAAATGAAAACAAAATATGGTCAAAGCCAGAAACGAGTTTTCAAGCGATTCACAGCGAAAGAGAGCGCAAAAGAGACACAGCAAGAAAGAGAGAGAGAGAGCGAGAGAGACACAGCAGCTGATCTGCAAACAGGTAAATCGCTCTGCACCTGCACGCATACAACGATAAAGCATTGACACACACACATTGAGAGTATTATTATTGTTGTTGTTGATGGATTTGCATTCATTTTTGGCTTGAAAACAGCTAAATTAGATGTATAAGAAATGTTCTAAATTTTGTGCACAGCATTGCCACACTTCAGCACAGTTGCGCTGTTGCCCAACTTCACAGCGAATCGCGGATTGCAGCATCTCGCCGTGTTGCAATTTTATGTTTTTCGTGTTGCTTTTTTTTGGTTGCAGGTGAACTTTATGCTGCGTTAGCTTGTTTTTCGTATTTTTTTTTTTTGGGAGCAGCTGTTGTGTTGTAACATTAAAAATTGCTGGGGAGAGCTGACAGCTGCCTGGGGAAGGCTGATTTGAACAGGAAGCGAACAAACTGCTGACACTTCTCTGTTGGCCAAGTTAAGTATTACATTTTTGGCATTATTCGACTGCGATAATATTTTGATGAGTGCGGCAATAATTGTGCAATTGCCACGTTCTTGACCAGGTCCAAGAGAAAACAGTTGACTCAGCTCACACAGACTCTCGCACACTGTCGCACACACAATTTGTGCCATTAACAGCAAGGTGTGAAATGCTAATCAAAGTCAATTTCTAAAGCACGTTTCGAGCTCGATCCCCGATTCATAGACTGTGGGAAAAACAGGAAAAGTATTTCAATTGGAGCAAGTTTATTTATTTTAATTTGTGGGAAATTGTTGGAAAAGCTGGCGGAAATGCTCCAATCGCATCCGCTGCTCAAGCATTCCAGGAATGCTGCTAAACAGTTAGGAACTATGCGTGGCATGTGGCAAGTGGTTTTAGTTTTTGGTAGCAGACGCCTACGCGAACCGGTTAACTGGTTTACCTTTGGCCAAGGATGTTAGTGGCAATTGGAAAAGCAGCTTGAAAACAACTTTTCCAGCTAAATCAAAACAACAAACTCGTTTTCGTTTTGCTGGCAAATGGCAAATAAGCTGCGACTTTTCAGAGGCTCTCTTTGCCAATTTGCTGTTGTTGTTGTTGCTGTTGACTTATATAAGCGCATTTTTCTAACGGTTTTTGAGACTGTCCGCTTCATTGGGCAGACGACGCCTTTCAACTTTGGCATTTCTTGCCGCTCGCTGGGGGATGAGGCGCAAGTTGTTGTCGTTTTGGTTGTTGTTGTGGATGCAACGACGGTAGCGGCGCCAAAGTTGTTAGTCACGATTTTCCATAAGCAACGATTGAAAAGTGTGGCATGTTGTTTTGGTTGTTGTTGTTGCTGTTGTGGCACGTATTGCGCTAGTTGCCAACATGTCGTGTTCTGAGGGTGTGGCAGCACATGCTTATGAATATTGGTAACTATGCGAACCATAACTAAGCTTGGACAACGGAATAGAAGGAATGCAACACACTTTGCAATAGAAAACAACTGTGACCTTTCAACAAACTGTGGCTAATTTAACTGCACTCAATTTTGGTTAGCTTATTGGCCATGGCTTAAGTCTAAGTCATATTTGTACGTGATGATATACGTATGTAGAATGGATCAAATTGATTAAAAAATCGTTGAAGCTTATAAAACCTCTACAAACTTTAAAAGAGAATTAATTGCTTAATATTTCACTTTTTTATTATTCTCCTAATAAATATTTTCTTATTCTTATTTTATTATATTTTTGTATTATTTCATTATTTTTATTTACTCAAATACTCAATTTATTTATTTATTTATTTTTTTTTAAATGTGTTTATTTTGCAAAATATACATAGTTTTTTAAAATGTTTATATCACATCATTTTTTATCATACCATATCGTATCATCTATAAAGAGTTATCTACAGCCGCATTCCCTGTGCCTAGTTAAACACATAAATCGAACTCGACCTTTAGTTTGTTTATGGATTTTTTCCAGTAATTTTCCCAGGCTTCCACCTAACTAGCACTCTGAGAGTTTCCCTATACGAATTGTGCTCACTGTGGCACATACAATTGTCAGCCACGTTGTGCACATGTGTCGTCTGCAACTGGGCGCCCTTTTGCGATGTCCCATTCTCATTCCCATTCCCATTCCCAAACTCAATCCCTGGGCTAACACAAACATGCATTTATATATACGTATGTATATATATTCTCAGCGCAGTTCAAGCGTGGCGACATCCTGTTTGTTTTTCTGATTTTTTTTATGTCTATATTCCCGCACATGTGTGTCTCTATGTGTGTGTGTGAGGTCTACAATTTAAATGAAGCGACATTTAGTCAAACTATCATTTTGCCAAATTGCTCTCAACTTGGCCATCAACTGGTGGTGGCCATAATAATTGCAACAACTTGAATGGAGGTCGTTATGTGACGTAGTATTCAAATATCGATTTCATCGAGTACATAGATACAAAATTCGATAGTTGTTTTCATAGGCTGTCAACATGGGAAAGCAAAACTCGCTTATCTAGCCTAGAAATCATTATAATGTTTGGTTATCAATTATCGCTGTTGTTTTACTTTCCCATCGAAATGGAGTATGAACAGTCAACATAGGCTATAACTAACAAAAAGTGTATGAAACGATTATGGAAAATAAAGAGGTTTAAGTATAAGCACGAATATAAATATGAAAGTTTACTGTAGGCAAGTTTGACTGTACTATAGAAAACTAGGCTGACCGAATGTATAGCTTATCAAAATTCTTTATAGAAAACTATGCTAACAGAGCTGTTCATTATATTGAAGTTTGACTATATTTGTTACCAGTTTTATGGCTCTATTTGTATATTTGATATATTTGGTCTATTTGCTCTAGGAAACTGATTGATTGCTAATGATAAGTGGGCTTTAACTAAACACAAACTGTGCTCTCATTTTTGTTTTGTAATTCCAATTGCAAATGGGTCAATGAGCTTTATCTTTATCAGGGCCAACTGTTTGCACAGCTGTCAAAGCCAAGCAGGAAGTTGGTCACGGAAATTCCCCCCACCCCCCGTCTTTATCCCTATTGAACACTTACGATCTGTTCCAGTTCCGTTATGGGCATATTGTTGTTGTTGTTGCTGCCCGGCGTTGGGGAATTGTGTGAAGCAGCCGATGAATGGGACGAGGACACTGTCGATGAGGAGGAGCGTGATGTGGCGCAATTGTTGTGACCTTTGGTTTTGTTCCGGGGCGGCGTTGGGGGCGGCACTGGACTGGCCAGTGTTGAGCAATCTTTCGAATTGCGATTGGGCGACAGACGTGAGGGGAAACTCAACGTTTTGGTCCACTGAGCCAAGCTGCGCACCATGTTGTTGCTTATTGTGTTTTTTGTTTCTCTATTGAAACTAATCCCAAAGTGTTTCAATGTTTATTGTAATTAAGTTATTCAACACTGTTTATTGTTTTTATTTTTTAAATTGCAGTTTTCAAGCAGAAATCATCATCATAAGTTAGTTTGAGTATTTCACAATCTCATTAAAGTATTTCAAAACTTCATTCAACTTTCGCACTACGCACGCGCGACTGTGTTGAATATTTTCTTGAGACACTGTTTGCTTCTGGGTATGTGAAGAGCGCACGAATTACGAACCGTTTGCGTCGCTAGCTCGAAAGCAACTGAAATGACGCAGTCGCTGTGCATGAAACCTACCCAGAGACCCGGTCTCAGCAGCACTCACACAAGCACAGCGATAGACACACACACGCAATGCGAGCAGCGACACTCACACACACATGCGCAACGGCGAGTTGTGCAAAGGAGATAGCATCAGAGTGTTCGCTCTGCCATTGCACTTTAGAGCGAGATAAAAGCATAAACAAAGGCACCAGCAGCAGCAGCAGAAGCAGCAGCAGAAGCAGCGACTGAAGCAGCAGCAGCAGCATTGCCTGGGGAAGAGTTTTCCATATGGAGTCTCAGTTGGTCAGTCTCTCAATTCGTTTGATAAACTGATGAAATTGGCACTGAGCCCAAACAATGTAAACTATTGAGAACAGTTGCTTAATCGCTGCGTAGCCTTTGGAGCGTATTAGAAATCGTATTTAAAGATATTTTCAGTGCAATTCTGAGAGTTAAAACTCAAAGTCAAATAATAAATACATAGTTGGAGCCGGATAAAAACATTGAAAATAATATTTTAAAAGGGCTTTAATCTATTTATAATCCAATTACAGTTGAACTTCCATAACTTAAACTTCTATAACTCGAATTTCTCTCTAACTCGAGCTGAATGAGAGGCAGTAAAATTAATAATCTTAGGAAAATGGACTCTATAAGTCGAATATCTCCATAACTCGAACCTTTTCTTTGGATAATGGGATTCGAGTTAGGGAAGTTCGACTGTATTTTAAAGGAATTATTTTAATTTATTTCATTACAATTTTCCATATTTCGATTAAATTAAATTTTATTTTTTTTATATCAATTTATTAATTTAATTCAAATTCAATAAATTAAGCCTATTTTAAAATTAAAAGTACTTTCTAAATAAATTGTCTTTCTAGCAGTTGGCTGAAATATCTCTTTTAATGGGCAGATTTAAAGCAACGATCTTGGCACGATAAATTGACAGCCTTACTCTATAATTCAGTAGAACCAACCCTTAACACTTTCCGCACAATTTGGCAACAGGACACTTCAGGGACACAGTAATTACAGTGTACATACAATATGTGAACGCTGTTATGTTTAGCCAATAGCCTCAACACCAAAACGTGGTCTAATGATGGCAACAAGCCATTTGCGCCTGCAATTACGCAAACGGATCCGGGATGGAAGGAAAGAGCAGCAGCTGTTGTCTGTGGATGGAAGGGGGCGAAAGGGGATGCCAATTATAACGAACGCACTTCCGTTTGGCCACATACCAAAGGCCCACGCAGACAACAATCAACACACACACACATACACAGACAGAGAGAAAGATAAAAAACCGGCAACAACGGCCTTGCCAAGGTTGACTGAACATGTTGAGTTGGCCCGTTGCCGTTGCCGAAAAAAAGAGTCATAAAATAAAAGCGGCAACAAGAAAAGTTGCTGCTTCTGCCAAGTCTAAGAAAAGAGAATGCCATGCTGCAAAGAGAGAGCGCGCCAGAGAGAGAGCGAGAGCGAGAGAGATCAATCGACTGGGCCAGACCAAAACAGCAGATAATAATCTTACCATTCTCTTTCTCTCCCTCTCTCTCTCTTTGTATTCTCTCTTTTCGTCTGTGGTTAATAGCACCAAAAGCCGCTTAGAAGCTCAACGTTGACAGCGATTTCATCTGGTTGGGAAATGGGCCTCAAAATTCATCTTTCGTTGGGCTCTGAAAGTTTTGGCCGCGATTCGATTCGCTTGGCCAGTCTGCTAATTAGTTGGCATTTCTTTGTTATTATTGTTGTTTTCCCTTTTTGCCGCCAAATTCCAGAGCATCTTGTCGTCATATGTCGGCCATGACAGTTGCAGATGCAGATGCAGATGCTGCTCTTACCAATCAGTTGGTCCTGCCATTGTCCTGCCATCGATGCCGAGAAATGCGAACAGAAACAGGACATTGTGTGGTCGTCCTGCCTAGCAAAAATATCTGTGTGTGTGTGTGTGTGTGTGTGTGGCCTGGCAGCTGTTTTATTTGATCGAACAATGCGCTTATTGACAGTTTTTCCAAAGGTGTCGCTTGGGGTGACACAAAGGATCTGGCCAGGATCGTGTTTGAAAATATGCCAGCTTGTGTGTATGTTTCCGGACTGTACTCTCATTTCTCTATAGAAACTATTGATAATCTTTTTAAATGAAAATCTCACATAATTTTTAAAAGAATTTCCGATTATCTCACTCTCTCTTTAAGTATTACTCACTAAATTGTAATCTTCTATTAGAAAAATAATGATATCATGGCTGAATCATTATGCAAATAACTCGGCGTGGAATCAGAATAGACTATTACTAGAAAAACTGATCCAAGAGTTAAGAATTCTTGCGGAAACCCATTAAAATAACTCGCAGCATTTGCATCACAATTCATTTTACAACATTTTACCATTAATTATAAAACAAAAAAATGTTGAATGTTAATTTGTTTCTCAATGAAATTAACCATAACAAATATTGTAATATTTTTCCTCTGATAGTTTTTTCTCTCTATTATATTCCAATAAATTATAAAGAGTTAAGAGCTCTAGTCAAGGTCAGCAAATGTGGACTCAATTAACTTGGACATTAACTATTTTCACTTTTGTGATAGTTAAGTGTATCCGCTGCCAATAAAATGCTTCCTCTGGCACTTCCAATCAAAAGCTGATTTGCCTAATTAACAGCTCAAGATAGAGAAGAAGAAAAACAGCTCCACGCTGTCGTAATATTATATGAAATTTTGTTTTGTGAGATTTCTTGTTTTCCCCTGCTGCCCCCTAGACAAATTGGAGGGCGTGCGCCTAACCATTAATCTCATGCATAAACATTTAACATTTAAACAAGAAATCATAACAAGAGGATGGAGGAGGAGGAAGCTATATAAAAGATCAAATATTTGTGGGCATTGCTGATAAGCTGTTTTGTTGGGCTTGCCTCGCTTATCAAACGGCAGTCAAAGCCCGCAATCAGTCTGTCAGTCATTCCGTCATTCCATCAGTCAGTCAGACATTGGACCCACATCGGTTGGGGCAGCTCACAAATAAGAGTTTCTAGAATGTTGCCATCGATTTGCATGTTGTTTCTCTCTTTTATCTCGGCTACTCTTTCTTCTTCTTCTTCTTCTTTTTAGTCTTTTGGAAACTGAAAATATTCTGCGGCTTATCTAAATTCCCGAAAAATGCAGTTGTTGTTTATTATTGTGCTGTGCGAGGCATAACAAGCGCTTTGTTTACAAGCAAACAGTTTTTTTTTTGTTTTCCAAATCAACACCTCGGGTATCAATTACCCCAGAGCGAGACAGACAGAGACAGAGAGAGAGTGAGGTAGAGAAAGTGAGGGAGTCAGACAGAGTTTGGGCTCTGACTCCGAACTGTGTACATTTCTCAGATCTGCTCAGACTCGTTTTATCTACACTAATTAAAGTGTGACCGACCAACAGTCCGACTGTCTGTCTGTCTGTCCACTCGACTCAGACTGCGACTGCATTCCTTCAATTTTATTTATTTATGATCTTTTATTATTTAGCTGATGACAAGGAAGCACTGGGCAAACAACGTTCAGTCAACCGCACACGCCGAGATTCCGAGATTCCGAGATCCCGACATCCTAAGATCCCTAACCTTAAGACCATGTCCATGCTCTGAGCACATTGAAGTCTCGTCTGGCATTAGTTTCGGATGCTTAGCGTTGCTAAAGATGCCCCAGAGCACAAGGAGGTGAGCACTTTATTTCTGGGAATGCAAATACCCAATGCCAATGCTGATAAAGTAGCAAACTGTGGGAAAGCAGCCAAAGGTTATTTATTAAGATTATGTGTACATATTTGCTGGGCTCATTTGGACTACGACGCCTGAAGCATTACAGGAAGATACTTATCTCAATAATTATTTTGGTCAGTCAATCAAAAGGAGAGACAATTACCAATAAGGCAGTTGAAATTGGTCTCAATTTTGACAAAGAATTAGATAAATCTCTTAAAAGTCAGAAAGGATTTCTAAAATGTTAAATAATCTAACATATCTTATCTTTGTTATTATCGTAACGATCGTCTCTATAAGTTATTGCAATTGCTAAGATAAAAGACCAATATTCAAGTCTTCATTAACTTAAATATTTGAATTTTCCAACAAAAATTATATATATACGTATTAAATTACTTAAGTCTAATGAAGAATTTATTATCAACAGATAGGAAATTCTCTAACAATGCCTGCTGAAAGTCGAAAATAACTTCTTGAAAGATATATATATATATTTATGTCCTTAGCATTTTTCTTATCAATAGATGATATAATGTCTGCTCTTCATTACTCAAGTTACAATTAAGGATCATTATCTTCGATCTAGTTTCTAAACCTACCCCAAGACATTATTCTTGGTCTCATTCAGAACTCATTAGCTGCTGAAGTATGCATCATACTCAAATGTCCAAATAATTGGATTCTAAACTAAGTTCATTTGTGCCACATATTTGGATATATATGATCCGAAACTGACATGCACCTGCCACGTTCCCTAACGAACTTGCAACTTCATTAGAATTAGCGCCTCAGTTTACATAGAGATACATGTAAATATTTTAGCTGGGCTCAAAGAACAAACTACGAGTATCTATCTATCTTTTCTGTCTATCTGTCTGTAGTTATCCAAGCGCCGCTTTGGTGGCAACGGAAACAGGTGCGCAGGGGCATGTGGCAGCCACATCAATACAAGTGACACCAAAGTAAACACGAAACACGCTTAAATTGTTGCAAGGAGCGCGGGAAATTTTTACGTGCTGCTTAGAAAATTTCGGTTTTGTGACTCAAAAATTCTTGTGCAACACGCAGCTGACTGACTAATCGTCCATGACTCAGAGTGTGGCAATTGGAGAATGTTACACATTTATTATGGCCACCTCGTAATGAGGGGAGGTGGCAGCTATTAAAGTGGAGCAGCGCATGGATATCAAATGCTTGCGGCACGTCCATGTTGCACTGTGGGAAATAATGCACCACAACAACAAGTTGAAACTTCCCCCCCCCTGTTGCACTCGAAATTCATCGCATTGCGCGAAGAAAAACAATTTTCTCTTGGGTTGATTTTTCATCAGTCGACTCTTGTGTTGTCTGCTTTTGTTTTTTGCAACACTTTCACCTGCAGATTTGGCACGTAAATGGGCAGATAAGCCAAACAGAGTGAAGCCAACACAAAAACAACAACAACACAGCACCATTAGCTGGCGGCAAGTCAAGTTAAACATCTAATAGATTTTTTGTTTTGTTTTTTTTTTGCAGATTGGGAAATCATTCAAAGCTTTTGCTTAGTCTTCACCTCTTCGTCTTACTTTGAGTCTTTTGTTGTTGCCCCTCTTGGGTTCTGCCCACTGTCAACTTTTGCTTTTGGCCTTTCCTTGCCATGTTCGTTGACCTCCTTTTCTTCGTGAATATGTTAGTGTGTGTGTGTGTGTGCTTTGTTTTTGTTAAGATTTTCGACTGCCAGTTAATTCACTTTCATTACTATTTTTTTTTTTGGTTTTTTTTCTCATTTTTTTAGATGGCACGGCTCAGTTTTGATTAAGTTGTGTCATGCAACGTTGATTTAATTATCATCATCAGCTTATTTCCATTGTGAGCAGCCCCAAAACTAATGAGGAAGTCTCTGTGAATCTCTGTCGAGTGAAAAGCTACCATGTAATATGACAATAATAGAAAGCTGAACACATCTTCAACACTTTTCAACCACATGCCGTCAAATGGTTGAGTAGGTTGTGCACAGACTTTTCGACAGATTGACGATGTTATCAATTGATTATGTTAGTATAGCAAATTTAGGTAAGAGTGAAAAATTCTTTTTATTTAGATCTGATATCTTATCGTTGCATCTCTTAAATTTTGTATCTGTTCTTGCTGACTAATAATTAAACTGTGACAATTAAAAATACTAAAAAGGTTATTACAAATTTGCTGAAATCGGGTCTATAATAGTTACCTATAAAATATATGTAGATGTCTGATTTTAAAAACATATTTCTTCATTTTTAGAAAATGTATACATTTATTATTTAGTGGTAATCAGAATCATATCAATTGCTATTTGGTTTGGTTGGTTTTTATTTTTATCATAATTTCACTCAAAAATTTAAGAACATAAAGTTGTCATGGACTTCGAAACTTTTAAATTAATATAAGGACAGTTTTTACAAATGAAAGTTCATAACTCTGTCATAACTCTCATAAGAACTCTTAACTTTGTACCAAAATCTTGGAATGCTTCAAAAATTTCCATTTATAATTCCAATGACAATTTGAAAACATTTCAGGTCGAATGTTTTATAAATTTTCATAAATTTCTCATAATAAATTTATGAATATAAAGCTGTCATCTTTCCTGTGAGTAGATTCAAATAGGTGACTATTTAGGTACAGTGAGGACCCCATGCCAGGCACAGCACATGCCACAGGAGTAACCCAAAATATGTGTGTGGAACATGTGATTGGCACTCACTGTGCACTGACTACTAAACACAAGGATATTTGCCAGGACTTTCCCTAATCACACGCTGCGTGGCGATAAAGTCAAGTGCGGGCCACAAAACTAATTCCGGCTAAAAAGCTGCTAATGGCTGACAAAAATTTCGCAGGCAGAGAAAACCCAGAGATTGGATTACAGTTGGGTTCATTCAACAGAGTTCAGGTAGAGATTTCATTAGGTAGACAGTCGAGTCTCTAACGAATTTTGTTTGGGTCGTTTTACTCTTTCTTTATTCTTTTTTCCTCTACACATTTATTTTTTTCTTGAATGATTTCCGCTGTATGTGATTATGATAAACAGCGAGCGGGGCAAGAAAACAACAGACAGCTGATAAACGTGGCCCAAAGAAATGCGCAAAAGTTCACGCGAACAAAAGTTGTCGTTGTTGTTTTATTCAACGTTTTGTTATAATGAATGAAGCTGATACGAATATGAGTATGAGTATTAGTGTGAGTATGGGTGTGAATGTGTTTAAATGTATCTCATTTCGAATGCAATTTTCGCATATAAATTTTACAATAACATTTTAAGCAAATAATCAACTTGACTCCGTTGTTATAATGTTGTTGTTGTTGTTGTGTGGGCTGGCATCGAAAAATTATTTAAATGCCGCAGATTTCCTTTTGTGCGTCTCTGTCTCTCTTAAAAGCGTGGGATCTTTTAAAATCCGAGCTCCTCCTCGAACGGCCTCTTTTAATTGTCTCGAAAACCAGTCTCAAGATTGTTGTAAATGCCTTTCAAAAAAGTGCTCGGTGCGTGCTGCCAGTCAGCAATTTTATTGACAATTTTTGTTCGTTGAATCCTCAGTGAGAAGAGTTGAAAATAAAAAGTTAAAAAAAAATTATCAGCTTCTCGTGCTTGGCATGCTAATGAGAGAGCTCGGACAGAGAGAGGAATATGGGAAGAGAAAGAGAGCTATAAAACATAAAAACGCATAAAGCAAAGCAAACAATTCACAGAGGGCACAGTTGCTCCTCCATCTCCTCCTTTTGAATCCGATCAGCCCCCGATTCTCCAGATTCCCCACTTCTAATCGTGGGGGCCACCGTCACGTTGTTTGTGTTGTAAATTCGCAGTCGCTGCCCCGAAAAAAAAGATACAAGTATCTATAACAACAACAAAGCCGCTTATTATTATTGTTGAAATATTGTTGTTTGGCTATCGCAGCTCACGTTTTAATTTTTTTATAATGTCACTAATTTACTGTACGTGCTGCACTACAAAGCACACAGCTCGAAGACGAACCTCAAAGTCACAACACCCGAACCTCCAGCCCAATCCCGACTTCTGTGGCGACCCATTTAGGTGTTTTTAATAATAACATGAAAATGGGAGGTTCTCAATGAAATGGGGGAGCTTCTGAGTTGGGGCTTTGGGGATTGTGGATTGTGTATTGAAAGATTGAGGCGT
Organism: Drosophila suboccidentalis; assembly: GCA_037043435.1. NCBI lineage: Eukaryota > Metazoa > Arthropoda > Insecta > Diptera > Drosophilidae > Drosophila > Drosophila suboccidentalis. The sequence continues at coordinate 83,623 of JBAMBK010002152.1, read as the reverse complement.
ATCGCAACTGTTTGCATTTCAATGAGAGTTTTGTAGATACTTCTTTGCATGACAGCTCTTAGTTTGACATATTTTCGGGTACTTTGTCACTATTGAAAATTAGACAGTTGTTGACTCGAAGCTGGCATTTATTTGGTCTATTGAAATGGGACAGTTTTATGGCCCAACAATCGGTAGAAATTATAATATTACTTAAATATGCAGCTTATTTTTCACACGCTAATTGAAAGTTCGAGTATCTTCTCTCAGACTTCTTAGACACATGCGCTGGTATTCCAACGGAATCTATAATATTTATGTCTTTGATCTGTTGCGAAGTAAATATTTTGTTTACATTTTGCCTAAGAAATTGATATCGAATGATTAGCAAGTATAAAACATATTATTATGAGATGAACAAATATAGTGTACCCTCTATTTCACACGATAAAATACAAAAATGATTGTATAATATACATATATTTAAATTCATTGTACATCAAAAATAGCTAAAACTGATATGACAAAATATGATATATTTTATTTAAAAGTTAGCTGCCTATCGATCAAATTAGACAATAGTCTGTATACCATTTAAAATGTTATCTAAGATAAACTTTGTTCTTCTTGCATTTTTTTTAATTTAACAGGGTATATTAAAGTGTGTCATTCTATATTCTTACCTTTCAGCACCTTCTATCACAATCTACTGCTATCTGTCCAGGCGTAAATCAAATAATAAAACTCAAATTCAAATTATGCGATCGTTTGGTTAGGTTCAACCACATGACCCCCGCTGTAATTTATGTACCTTCACCCTCCGCCCGGAGGCGGGAAGTCGTCAAACAAGTGCGTTGATTAGTGTCTTATCATTAGGCCACTGTTTGTGACCATGTCAGCTGGCTCTCAATCTTGTCAAATATTTGTGAGCAGCCATCAATCGCGTGGAAACTGAATTTGTATTAGAGAATCCGAAACTGAGCCCAATTGCAATCGGTTGCAGTTGCAGGGCGAATGAACCTCAACGGCAGTCGGAGTCATAAAACCCAAGAAGCGTATAAAAATATTTGATTTGTGATTAGGTTGTGGCAATAAAATAACAGAGAGAGAGAGAGAGAGAGGGAGACAGAGAGGGAAGGCGGGACGGACGCATGTTTAACTTGAAGTGCACTCACTTGCACTTTCCACATTAGATTAGCGCGATCATGGGCTGGAAATGAAATAGAAAGGGGAGGAGGAGGAGGTGGAGGAGGAGTAGGGTCTGCTCTTGGGTTCAGTAACTTTTTGTCTCTCACTTGCCACAGCTAATTGCAACATGAGATGCACTGTCAATGCTGCAGCCCATTAGACATCGTCTGCTTGCCACACGCTCATCTCATCTGAACTCATCTCCACTGAACTGAGCTCAACTCAGCTCAGCTTTGTCCACTAAGATCTTCTCCAGCTTCAAATGTTGCGGTTGCCGCAAATGAAATCGAATCAAAGCTTGAGCTGCAGTTGATGCCACCTCGCACTCATGTGGCACGCATTCGAGCGTGGTAATTTGCAATTTTATGCGTTTTACACGCGCTCGCTTGCATCAGTATCTGTATCTGTATCTATGTATCAGTGTATCTATGACAAGCGCATCTGTAAGATACATTTTGCACTGATGCCAATGCACGCAGTGGCAGCAGCTTCAGCTCTGCCACATGGCAAGACAACATATTTGCTGCCTTTGCGGTCAGTCTCAATCTCAAATGACGTCTGCCTTGAATATCTCTCTAATCGAGCTCTGTTTAGACCCTGTACTTTAAAAGATCAAAGAGTCCGATGAGTTGCTCATAAAGAATCCTTAAAGTATATATTTTCTTGATCGGTTTTAACAGCCGAGTCGATATAGCCATGTCCGGATAATGTCAGAGACTTTAAGAGCTAGCGACACCAAACTCGGTATGTTGGTTTTTGAAAATCTATCTGAAAATTTCATCATGACCGGAAAATAAACTCGGAAGAGCCAAGAGGACAAGAATACGAGAGTGCTTGAATTTTGTACAGTATTTTTACAGGGTAACTTACAGTCGGGTTCTTTCGAAGACAGACTTTTCTGCTAGTTTGACATATAATAAAAGAACAGATAAAATAATGATATCAAGGAAACAAAATAGAGAGAAGGAGAGCGAGAATGGATGAAAATTACTTTAACTACGGGAAATACAATTTAGGAAAATTGCAGTAGATATTAGGAAAGTTTAACTCTTCAATGACATGAGATTATTGTGAATATGTTCAGCTTCGTTCTTTAAAGAGTTTCCTTAAGTTAAGGAATTTAAAAATAATTTAGCCAGCTTAGAAACTGTACTTGTCCCGGAAACTGCGTTGTTGTTGTTGTTGTTGTGGATCCGTAATAAACCTTACAACATGCAATGGAACAATGAGATGGGTACCCGCTTATCACCTTGCCGCCATCGAACAGAAATTACATTCAATTAATGCAGAGCCAGCACAAGGACTCAGTCAGAGGCAGATGTTTCGTGACTAGCATGTGGCAGAGGGAGAAAGGGAGATACAAATATAGAGACAGAGAGAGATGGCTAAATAGGTAGACAAACCTGTGCCGGCTCCAAAAAGAGCCAGGGACAGAAGGGATACAGGCAGCCGAATGTCGAACGTCGAACGTAGCGACGACGCCTGTAATAACATAGGACAGGACCTCAAGACAGACGCGCCAATATCCTTAAAGATGTCGAGATGGCCTGTATCTTCAGCAGGGCGACAGATGTTTTTCTCTTCTTTGTTGGTTCCATCGACATTCCAAAGCAGGTCATTGCCTGCTGGCAAATGCTGGTTTTGGTTTGTAAGGATGCGCTACGTTGGTCCTTGCCGGCAGCAGAGAAATGTATCTTAAAGATACTCGTACGCCAGGCAGCTGCCACACTTGAAGATCAGCCTGTTTACTTACAATTCGAATGCCATCTCTCTCTATCTGTGCGCGTCTTGTGCTGAAAGTGGTTGCCACTGGCTCGAATTACAAGCTGCGCACTTTTAGCTACAGATACACACACTCTCAGAGATATATAGATACAGATACACACACACGGTAGTCGGAGACACCCCAGTGAAGACATGTACGAGTATATATATGTTCCTGTTTTGTTTATAAATAGTTGGCCGTGAATTGTTTTCCTTTGATGCGTTTGATGCCAAGGGCTTGCTAAAAGATTTTTATGATCGTCGCACGTCTTGGAAATATGTGAAAACTACAAACTTCAATCAACAACAACGATCGCTTGGTAATTTGAGTAGTTTTTCAGTTTTCCTCGAGCGCAACGGACATTTCCCCCTTTTTTGATCATACGGGAAAAATGCCATTTTATGTGATTAATTAGTTGAATTTTGATGGACCTTTTAAAAAAGACCGATTGAATCGCATAATGCATAATGTGGAGTGCAGGTAGCGATGATCTACATATCTATTTAACAGCAGGGTTGCTTTTCGGTTTTACATTTCTTAAGAAGTTATTTTTTAAGGTCTAATGCAATTCTTGGAATACTGCTGCCTACAATGCTTCATTTACAATTTAAATATCGAAATGTTAATAATTACTTTACATTTAGGTATAGCTGAAAGCATCATTAGCTCACCTCCTCATAGGTATTTTCCCGGGAACTCGATTGAGTGCTGCTCGCAATTGAACGACGAAACATTTCGCTGTTTAGCAAAGAGTAAAAAAGAAAAGAAATTTAATAGATTGAAAATAATAAAAATTATTATAATAGTAAATATTAAGTGTAAGTATTCAAAAGTATTAATAGGACCTGCTAGAGTGTATTTGAAATATTTCTTGACAGTCCAACAAATATTACCACCATTAAATGAGAAATGTTCTATAAAGTACTTATTTTCTATAATTTCTATAATAATATTTCTTTGACATTTATGCCTCAATTCCCTCTACCTTTCCCCTCCACGACTCAATATTAATCTGTTCTATAAAGTTCTTATTTTCTATAATTTCTATAATAATATTTCTTTGACACTTATGCCTCAATTCCCTCTACCTTTCCCTTCCACGACTCAATCTTAATCTGCACGACAAATGGGCTTTGACCCGTTCTAATGCGACACGTTTAATTCTCATAAATATCAATTAGTCGGTCGTTGTATCTGGAATCTAAGAGTCCATGTCCAATGTAATGGCAAAAGCGACCCACACACAAAACGCACGCGGACAATTAGCATAATTTATTAATATGGCTAACAGAGAACGTCCAAATTCAAAGCATAGAAATACAGTAACAAATAAACTTGTTTTGTTTGATATGAAGAAATTAAACAAATAAAAATATATATACATATATATAAATATATGTATATCGGAGCTGTTAGGTGACTTACCTTAAACGCTGGCAGGCTGTGGGCGTGTTGACAGTGAGATTGGTCCTTGAGTCGCTTAGATGGGCGATCGAGTTGCATAAGCTATTGTTAATGTTGTTGTTGTTGTTGTTCAGCATAATGTTGTTGTTGTTGTTTTTATTATTGTTAAGATTTTTGTTGTTGTTGTTGTTGTGGTTGTTGAGCTTGTTGGTCGTGTGACCGGAGGCAGCTGGCAACACCGTGGCGGGCATCTTGCGTGCTTCAATCTGACCAAATATGGCGCCTCTCATTAACCCGTCTCTATTTTTTTGGGGTTGGGCTAACGCTTAGTGTTGGTTTATTTGTTGTTGTTAGTTTGTTAGATCGTCCCACACTCGCAACGGCACACGAACGTCTCGCCCGATTTGGTTTGCTTAGCAAGTTTTTAGTTTTTATTTTTTTTGATTTTTTTATGTGATTTATGTGCATTAACTAAAATGTTGCTAATTTTTCGTTTGTCTGTGCACCTTATATGGCCAAAGAATGAGGCTGATAAATCAGAAATACACGAAAAAAGTCCCCAAAGCACACGTCGTCTAATTAACTCGTTTATCTCCTTCCCCTGAAGACCGAATTGATTCGAGAAACACCGAAAACAATTCTCGATTCAATGGAGCCTTTTATGGTGTCAACTCGCACTCGTTTTCAATTATGACGCAATTTGAAAAGATACGACACAGGTGTCGCAAGTTTGACAACGATTTCTTGACTTCTTGCTGCGCCGATTACTAAAACAAAACTGATTTATGTCTGTCACAAGGCGCAAGTGCAGTGCAGGCAATTGACTTGAATCTGCTGCTGCTTTTGCTGCTGCCTTTGCTGCTGCCTCTGCTGCGGCTCTTTCACTGCTCCCCAAGCCGAGTACTGGACGACAATTAGTTCTACATGTCGTCACACGTCGTAAGCCACAGGAAGCCACAAGCAGTAGCAGCAGCAACAACAGCAAGAAGAACAACAAAAACACCAACAGCAGCAACAACAACAACAACAACAAGAGCAACACGAACATCAACAACAACAGTGTTCAGCTTTTTGTTGGGGGACCCAAGCAGCGCTTTGTCTGCACTTTCATCTCCTCTCTCTACTTTGCTTTAGTTTTTCTTTTCTGCATTGAGTACTCATACTCATACTCATACTCGTACTCGTACTCATACTGATACTTATGCTCATACTGATACTCGTACTCGTATTCATACTCATGCTTATATATCTCCCCTTGCCTTTGCCTTATCCATCGATGTTGCGGTTGTGTAATGCAACAACAAAAAGCGATCAGATGTCCTTCTACGGATGTTCGCTCTGCTCTTTCTTAATGATCTTCAGTGCAGCTCACTGCAAAAAGGAAAAGATAAAGAAAAAGAAAACAACAACAAAGCCAAAGTTGTGACTGCCCCAATGATTGGACAATCAGAAATGATAGCCTAACAGATATCTTAGAAATATTTCAAATAAGCTACAGTATATTATTAAATATTATATTTAAAATATAGAAGGTTTGATTATAATGTATAGTTATCAAAAATGTTCTTAAACAACTAATTGCCACTTGAGATAGTGCCAAATAGTACAGAAAATATAAAATACTTCGGAAAAAGTAAATATAAGTTATACAATCGTTGTAGTGTCTGTATTATTAGAGATCGGCCACTTGAAATAGTATTGATCTGGGCAGAATAAAATATAGTACTTTGGAAAGATAGAAAGTTTTGAATAAAATATGTTACAATTCCAATGGTACTTATTTTCATATAGATATTTCTGTTTGTAAATAGTTCTGCTTAAAATTAATATTCGTATTATTACTTAATAAAAGATAAATTATTATCATAACTCATAAAGATTTTTAATTTTGAAGTAAGTGTTCTCATATAGAAATTTATGAATGATATTTTAGTTTATTTACAGAATATTTCTCTTTTAAATAGTATTTTTTATCATTTAAGCTTTAAATTTAAAAATATATAACTGACTGTTTATTAAATATGTTTTTTTTTAATTTAAAAATATTTTAAATAAATAAAATAGAAATATTTAACTGAGATCATAAAGTACATTCAGTTTTATCAGCTGGTAGTACTGCTTTTGGCATCTCTATTGCCTCAACTGGAACTGTAGGCACTGTGTGCGGTGTGGCAACTAATCAACAATCGCTACTCACTACCAATTGCTGCTGTTCGTCATAACTTGCGCATAGTACTTCTCCTAGTTGTAGTTGTAGTCGGTTCTCGGACTGGTAACTTCCTTGAGTGTTGATGATAAACTACATTAATGCCCCTTAAGTATGACCATGTTTGTTGGCTACCAAATACGTGAAAGGGCTACCTGATTCTACTCCTTCCACTCCATTTTCCCCTGTTGCCAATATCTACTACTGTAGCAACTTGCAACTGGCAGCTGCTGTTGCTGCTGTGGTCATGTAATTGCAGTTGCTCACACTGCCATTTACCATTCAAAGCTGCCTTTTTGCGATCTAAATGATCAACAGTAGCTGCAGCAGCAACTGAGAAAAACTGGCGTTGCAAGTTGCCAAGTTGTTGTTGCTGTTGTTGTTAGTTGGCGCTGGGCGCATTGCTTTGGTTTCTGTGCCAACAGATCCTAAAGGTCATTGCTAATAGTTGAGGGCTGTCTACCTGTCTGTCTGCAGCATTATGTCTGGACACGGCGACACTTCCGTTTCCACTTTGCGGTAGGCAACAGATTCTGATAATTTGTCCTAAAAGTTGCTGCTACTTCTGTTGCTGCTGTTGCTGCTGTTGAAACTCGATAGGCTGCTTTTGACGACGGCAACAGGATGAGTTGCTTGATGTGACATGCCTCGACGGAAGTCAAACTCTTTGTGCATTTTTTCATAATTATATCCACTTGAAGGTATCATAAACTTTATACCCGTGAGTCGAAGCGATTGCTGTTGCTTCAACGGCAACAACATGCTGCCTCCGCGACGAGGTGTGGCCAGAGACTGTTGCCAAATAAAGTTGGCCAAAAAGCGACAGGTTGTTTGCTATTGATTGTGGTCACACCTAGCTAAGATTGTTGCCCCCTTGTTGCAACATCAAGTGGCAAATATTGCTCTGACATTTGTGCAGACTGTTTCATTATTTAAATTAAATTCAATAGCTCAACAGAGAGTTGTAAGATTTTCTTTCTAGTCTAGGTTCTATTTATCTGTGGTCAGGGACACGCTTGGTTGCCTGTTGACTGGAAGAAAGAGAGGAAAGAGAGCGAAAGAGAAGTTAGCCAAGTGCGTCCGCTGCCAAAGATATGGAAATCAGCTTCGTCGGCCTGTGACACGTGTTGTTGCCGCACTGGAGTTCAACCGAGTTCAGTCTATTAATCGATATGGTACTTAGTTATGCCTACTAGCAGCCTAGTACCTTAGACTAGCCCTTGTTGACGCCCAGTTAAATGCAACATAATTTTTTATATTTTCCTTCTATTTTTTTTTTTGCAAGTCGCGACGTCGGCTGCGTCTGCGCACGAACAACGCATTTTTGTGCTTGTCATGCCGGTAATGACTACAACAACAAACGCAGAATAACAACAACAATAGTAACAACAACAACAGCAACTGCAAAACAAAACATGCTACAACGTTGGAGCTAGGCTAACTGCCCCAACTGAGCCATGAAATTCAACCGTGCGCGTCCACTTCCAAGTTCTACTTGGGCCCCGACTGCGACTGCGACGCTGACTGCGACTGCGACGGCGACCGCATGCTTGGCTTTTCCTTCTGTTATATTTTTCAAATTCTTTCGTGGCATTAAATGTAATGAAAAGCGGGCTGAAGTATGCTCGATAAGTAAAAAATATGCACGTGATAATTATAATGACCGCAAGACATGAAACAAAGTATGTGTGTGTGTGTGTGTACTGTTGGGTGGTGTTTATTTCTAAATTAGTTATTTGTTAATTTAACTATATTACAAATTAATAATAACTTAAGAAAAATGAGAGGAAATTATAAATAAGTGAGATTTCCTTTTCATAAAAATAAAACATACAACTTTTTAAAATTGTAAGAGAATATTTTATTTAATTGTCTGAATAATCTGAAGCAAATAGCAAATCCAGCTGGAAAAGATATGATGATCAATAGTAATGATGCCAGCAATTTTTCGTTCTATCTGTATTTTTAATCTAGCTGAAAAACTGTCAAAATTTAATGATCCATGCAAAATTCTCTTTCATTTAAACAATAATTATAATTCGTTATATCATTTCGATTTCAAATTATTGGACATTTGCATTTCTAATTGACTTGTCATCTGGCTGTTCCTCTACATCTATCATTTATCAATTATGATTTGATTGATTTGCAAAAGGTGGTTGCTTGAAATCAGCTTAAAATTTACAACAGATCATTGTGTTTAATAAGTGAGAGAGACAACATTTACAATGTCAGCTTCATTGGGGGTTACATAACTCCGCTGGGAGCTGTTCCCACGCTGCTCTCAGAACTTATCACCTCACTTTTATTTTTCTATTTTGGAGGAGACTATAGATAATTGAAAGCGGCTACTGGTATTTTGATGTATAAACAAATATTTTACCTAAGCTTCTTCTGACTCAAAGGGCAGGTCTAAGAAATACAAATCATCTATGTTTGTGTCTGTAGGGTTGCCTTCTCTCTTTCAAGCTAAACAAATGAGTTGTGTTTTTCTGCTGTTTCATTGTAATTATCAACTTCAAAAGGTGCTCGTTACACAGTAGAAAAACTTGGAGCAACTACTCGTCGACTGATCATGAAAGTGAAGCAAGAAGAGAAGTTAATAAACGAGTTTCCAGCCGAGTTCAGCTGGTTGAGAAGTTCTAATACTTTGTGACTATGGTCAGGTATAGTATCAATTTATTGGAATAATAGTTTGATACTTATTAGTTAATTTAAATTTTTATTTTCTTAAATTTAAATTCTTTGATTATTTTATTACGCATATTTGTAACTCCACTTACCTCCTTGACACTTTTTCAAAAACTTTGTACTCTCTTAAGTTTGTCAAAACTAATCTGATTTCTATATGTTCTCTTAATTGATTCTGCATATAAATTGTATATATATTTTTTTTCAACACTGTTTGTTTATTCCATACTTACCCCTTGACACTTTTAATTTAACTTTTGCCAACCGTGCGTCATGTTTGATTTTGCATTAAAATTTTATTGATTTAATTTTTTTCTTCCCATTTTTGAATTAACTTCTACTTAAAGCCCACATAAACCCAAACTTTCCTTTTGGTTCTATCCCTTGCATACGCCCCGATAATTTCAACACACTTGCATTTACATAGACTCTCTCTCTCAGGCTCATAAATTTAGTGTCGAACCCCATTAAAGCCATCGAAGCACTTGTCTGCGATAAATCAAATCCAATTTAATTTTTGGCAACACTTCAACCCTCCGCAGACAATCCGATAATCCAAAGAGGAACACTTTAAAAAATCGAAGAGAGAAGAGATCAATTGAGTGCCCGCAGACTGTTTCACACAGCTCGACATAAATCAATTGAGCTTAAGCTGCGGCTCATTGAAATGGAAGTTGTCAAAGTCGCTCCCACGCTCGGTTTCGGGGCAGGAAGCACAAGGCCAGGCTAACGGTGCTCCCGGGGGACAGGAAGCGACGGCCAGTTAAAAAAGCAACAACAGTCAGCACACGCATTACCATGTCTATTAAATAAGGACACAAATATGGGTAGTTGCATGTCACGTGTGCTTTTAATTGATTTCCTCATTTACAGCTGGCGATTTGCATGGGAAAGTGCCGTTGAAGTTTTCCAGGGAAAAGGCTTGTCACGTTGCCCATTAATTAACTAACGCGCCCAACAAATATTGTGTTAATATCCATAAATTCAGATCAAACCCAGGCAAACCTTAACCCTTTTTTCGCCTGCGTGTCAGTTTGTCAGTCCGCTCGGCACTTCGTCTAAGTCCGTATGCAATTTGCATAGAATGTTTCTCAAAAAAGTAAAGAGAAAAGAAGCGAACCCGCCCCATTGTCTGCGACATTCCTTGGACGCACTGGAGCGTAACCCAGCCCGGGTCCAAGCTGTAGCCCGAAACCAGCTCTCAATGTAAATAAAAATGTATTTATTTTTATTTTTATTTGTATTCGTATTTGTATTTTTATTTAGCTGCACGCGTTAATTTATACCACAGAATAGCAGCGTCTTCTCAGACGTTCTGCCGTAAAACCACATCCGAAAATTATACAATAAAATGTAAAATAAACTCGTTGTTGCTGTTGTTGTTGTGGTTGTTGTTGGCAGCAATTCGAAATTGTTATTGTTGTTATTTGCTGGAAATTTATACAAACAGCTGCGCTGCCATTGAGCTAACCACAAACCAACTGCAGCGCCAGTCGAGGCCTCAATTCAGTCTTCGGTCTTCGGTCTTCAGTCCTCAGTCTTCAGTCTTCAATCTCCTCCCTGCTGTCTTCAATCTTCTGCCGTAGGTTTGTCAGTTACCATCCACCATCGTGGAACCTTGTCAAACTGCCAGCCAATATCAGAACTGTCCATACACTCAAGTAGTCAATCCAACTGACAATCGGACACTCCGTTCAACACTCCATCCGACACTCGCCCAAAAACGGAAGCAGTTAAGCTTTGAATAATTTATGAAAATCGCTTTTGTTCCTTGGTTAGTGCCAAAGATGCATATCAATTTTTCGATGGCTTCTGCTGAAACTTAAAATCGCCAAGGAGCTTCATTTTCACACTCTTAACTCTTTCTTTTATTTTTTTAAAATATATTCTATGGTTTGCCATTCATTCTTTCAACTGGAGATTTGTGAGCTTTGGATAGTTTAATGTGTTATCAATAGATTTTCATTTGTCATTAATTTATTCTAAATGGTTTTTAATTAAATTGTATCTTTTGTTTATAATTTAAACTTAAAAGTTATACATTTCATCAATCAATATGAGTTAAAAACTTTTATTTTTCTTTCTTATTTTTGCTGTGAAATTAAAAAGATTTTTGAAATAAATATATTTATCTATATTTTATAATTATAAAAATATATTTAAAATTGAATTTTACCAAATTTATTTCTTACATATTCTTATTTTCTTCTTTTTATACTTTTCAAATTTTAAAGATAAGTCAGTAATAGAGCTATTTTCAATATGATTATTTGTAGCTGAACCGAACCGAAACCCGAAAAATATGAATCCAAACAACAGGCAATTCTGGGCTGGGCTCTAGGCCCAACACTTCCCATCATTCATTATTTAATATGCCAACGACAACGTTTTATGCTGCCAACCGCACAAATATCCACTTGACTCGTTTGGTCGCCAAATATGGCCAGGTATTCAGGCAGTCAGGCAGTCAGTCCGTCTTGTTGGCCAGTTGGGGTTTGTTGGGGACTTTGTGGTGTGGCCACTTCCTAATTTGGTTCCGCTTTTTATTGTCGCATGCTGTTTATTTATTATTTAATTTACTAACGCTCGTGTTGAATGCCAAATGCAAAGAACATTTCATGTTTTGTATGCCAAATGCAAATACCGGTGGAAGTTGGCACCGCCCCACCCCCTCCACACACACTTGGCCAAATAACGCTATCAACAAATATTGTTGGTTAAAAGAAAATGAAATGATATTGACACGGATAACCATAACGGAAGCTTAACTCATATATACTCTGGCATGCAACAGCCTGCCACGTTTGGCAGCACACTCACTGGGAACGGCTTCCTTATGGCCATTCGCCGTTTTGTTGACCTTCAAGCCAAATATTTTATTATTTGGCCAAAAGTGCTTTCTATTTCTAGCTAGAGCTGTGACTTTTTCCACTTTCCAGCCCCCTTTCCCCGCTTTCATTAGGGGCAGAAACAGCAACTTTGTTTATGCAAAGCTAAGACTTAAATTAGTGCGCTTTAGTTGCTATAAACTCCCAGTGGAAACCGACAATGGAACTGTCTGCTCGCATACCAGAGACGCTCAACTTCCGGGCCAAGAGAGACTTCGGCATTGGCTTTGGGAAAGAATGTGACCGTCATAGAATTTATCTCAGCTTTTGCTACGCATAGCTCAGCCTGTGAGAATGGGTCATGGCTTTGGGATTATTGTTGTAACTCTTGGTTGTTATTCTTGTTCTTATTCTTGTTGTTGTTGCCCGCATACCAAAGCATTAGTTGCAAGTACAAGTACAGTCTGAAGTGGGTTAGTTGTGGGTGAACAAATCTGGCACCACAGCGGATTCTCAGTGAACTATCTAAAATTATAAAGGTCATCTTTTATATGTATAATTATCAGATTTGTGTAAATGTGAAACATTTGTGGAAAGATTTGCATGCTCACTCTATATACCATATAACGAAAACCCGAATTTAGAAACATAAATGCGCGAATCAATTGCAGTCGTAAATTGTTTATTCTGATTATATAAAGTTGAAGTTCATTTCTTAGTATTGACTCTAAAATGTTATAGTATTTTTTAAATATTTAAATAAATTTTCAAAAATAATTGGAGAACAAATTGGCATTTATGTGCACACAACAAACTTACATTCCTACCTACATATATTCATACAAGCTTACATCCCATATTGAACCTGCTTTATGGATCATTAAATGCAAGTATATAAAAATACCTATAAATGTCACAAATGATTTCTATGTCTATGTGTGTGTGCATATGTGTGTGTGTGCAGCCAATGAACTCTACGATTGAATTTGAAATGGCAGACACAAAACAAAAGACTTAGACAACGAACTTGGCGCGCTAAGCGCATGCCAAAAAACTGGTTTCTGGCCCATAGGCAAACGCATTTTCGCTCGGTCACACACAGTGCAACGGTTGTTCACATCCCCAATACTCGAACTGCGCCATCGCCAACTCCTCCCACTAACAACAATGCTCCCTTTGGGCCCACAAATGAGGCGAGTGTTTTTTATAGGCGCATTGCCTTAAAAAGTGAACAGAAGTTTGTAGCCGCAATCTGAGACAGTCTTCCTATTGCTGCTGCCTTTTGGCTCTTCTACGCATTTGCTCCCTTTTTCCCATGGCCGGACAGGCACAAACTTGTTCAGAACATGAGTCATGCCTCTGAACTGGTGCCATTCGGTGCCTGGCATTGAGAAGGTAAAGCAGAAGGAGACTAAGAAGAATCTCTTGCCAGTTCAATCGATGAACAGGTACAAACATGTATTTCACAAGTCTGTGCATGTCTTGCTTCAAGTTCTTCTGTCTGCCTTTTTGGGCCTTTGCCCTGCCCTTTTGTCTCTCTCTCTGTGCTTGTGTTAATTTGTTGTTGCGTGGGAATGTCTTGGTTGTAGTTATAGATAGATCTGTTGTCTTATCCTACACACAGATTAGTTGAAAATATTTCACAACATTTCAAGTGCAAATTGTGCTGGTATTTTAGCCAACTTGTCACACGTCGCTCGTTTAATGCAAATTAGGAACGCAGCTCCATTTATGGACGGAACTTGGACCGGACCCAGAGATACTACATACATACATCCATGCATAAGTAAATATGAGTACAACAAAGAACTGGTTTACAATTAAAAAATGTGCTTTTATTTTTTCCATTTTTTTTTTGATTTTTCAGACGCTTTTATTAAAAAGAATGAGGCTGAAATTAATTATTTATGCGCTCAAGATAACAGCAATAATAGCAGACAATGGGCGGCTTGGCTAGCCAAAGGCTTCTTACCAGTCAAGTAACTACTTACAACTTCTACCAAGAATCCATGCCATAATCAAGCTCCAGTCGCAGCAACGAAAGACTCAGGCCACGAACTTGGCATAGCTCACTCTGAACAAAAAGTCTTCACACTTCAGTTGGCACCCCCCGCGTCAGTAGGGTGAGCCATATGAGTTCACAACGCGTGCCAGCGTCACCTACAAGGGGTAGCCTATGGGCAGCTGGGCAGCTGCAGGCGCTGCCAGATCGTCATACACGAGTTAACAAACTGGCAAGGCCCCTCTCTCGCCACCCTCCCCAAGAGACCCGCATAAATTATGCAAGCAAAAGCAATAAGGCACATTAAGAACTTAAAATACACTGAACAAAAATAATAATCAAAAAAAGAAAAACATGAAAAATTCAAACAAATTGATCTCACAATTTTATATATTTTCTAATTTAAGCTTATCTTAATTGTGTTTACTTTTTACCACATTAGTTTTTAGCTCCATTTTTTTCAGTGTAGTGCATGCTAGTGGCCCTGAACAAGTCCGCTGCACTTTTGGGCTTGTTATTATTAGCGGCGCATGTCGACCATGACATTTGTTTAAAACGAAAAAAATAAATGCCAGACCCAGAAACAGACCATCCATACCTATAGTATAGTATAGTCAATGCCCCTTAGTCGAGCCGACCCGTGCTTAGTTCGAATTTGATGCCTTTTAGGCCAAAACGCAGTCTAGCTTGAAATGGTCTTTACTTGCAACATGCACAACAAATTTTCCAATAACAACCCAAAACAAACAAAGTAAAATAAAAGCTGACGAATTGCAAAAGTTAATCAAGCAATGGTCAAGTCATCTGTGTAGTAAAGCCAAATGGAGGGCGGCGGCAGTTCCACATTGCAATCCTCATCATCCGTAAGCCCGTTCTCATCCAGGGTGCCGTTCAGGTCCAAGACTCCACTGCACTTGGCCTGTTTGAAAAGAAGAAGGAGAATTACGGCCTGGAGAGTTCTTAGAGATTGACTTACTCCATTGGAGAACTTGCGCCATTCGTAGCTCCCAGCGTGATGATTATAACGCGACTTATACTTCTGTTGGATGTCATAGATGCTGTCCTCATCGCAGACATTCATGAACTGCACCCTGGCCGTCAGCGAGTTGATAATGCGAAGGCGACGTGGACGTCTTGTGATGCGTCCAACATGATAAAGAGGATCCTGACTCCACATGGCGTGATTGGTGCGAGCGAACTCGCTGATGGCCACCTCCAGAATGGGAGGAAATAGCACTCGAGGACACCCCGAGCTGGGAGAGATCTCAGTGCGAGGCTCGCCATTCTCGTGAAATAAATGGGTGAGATCCTTGCCGGCATGAGCCACCAGATAGTCCATCTTCTACAAGGGACAATAATGAATAACGATATAATATGATTGCTTTGTGAACCTACGCGATTCCAGTGATCCAAGCGATCCTTGATCATGGGCGTCAGATCAAAGACATTCTTGTGAATGACAACCCAACAGTCATCCTTGCGATTGTGCGTCACAATCTCATCCATCAGATAATAACGCATCGGCTTCAGCGGCTGTACCATTATTCTTTTATCTAAATAAAATCTAAATTTAATTAAATTCGATATGTGTTTAAATTGTTTGACAAAACGTTGCCTACTGCTTGAAGAGACCAATTAATCTCGACGCACTCCAGAAGTCAG
Source organism: Drosophila suboccidentalis (assembly GCA_037043435.1). NCBI lineage: Eukaryota > Metazoa > Arthropoda > Insecta > Diptera > Drosophilidae > Drosophila > Drosophila suboccidentalis. The sequence goes on along the minus strand of JBAMBK010002152.1, from coordinate 67,898 downwards.
CTGCAACGAAACAATTTCTAATTTCATTGGCCAAGGCATCTGGGTTTTCAGCTGCATAATTAGCTGCCAATTGTCAAGGCATCAGCGCTTCTTGCAGCCATCAATCCCTGGTTATAAATAGAAGTGAAATAGATTAATGATTGCTCGCATTTTTGGGTCTAACCGCACTGAGGTTAAAGACTCTACGAAGACAGTTTTATTGATGAGCTCTTGAGTGATTAGAGTGGAGTATCGATACTTTCCTCGTGACACGACACGAGCAAAGTATTATATTTTCAAACAGAAATTGTAGTTTATAATAATGATATATTTTGATAGAATTTCTTTGCATTATAACACGACATCTCATCTATAATTTATATTAAAAATGTTGTATAAATATATTCTTAAAGAATCTTCGTAACTTTGTAGCTTAACAGTTTATACACAGTTTTGTTTTATTCCTCGTGATCGCCATCTCTAACCGTCTCTATGATAATTATATATTATTCAGATATTGACTAAATCTTAATCTGTAGTTATTTCTACAAATGCTTCTGGAACGTGTCGGAAACGTGGGAAAATCTGTGTCGCACTTCATTTGCCTTTGGGCCAAGAGAAGTTTAACCGCTGACAGATGGTATCGAAAAAATGCTAATGTTAAGTAAGCAACCATAATACTCTTTAACTTCCAGCACATATGTTGGCAAATTTTTTCCATTTGATTTTCGCGCACACGCACAATATCTAAAATAACAGTTGTGGAGGATCTGCAACCCTCAAGTCTACCAAAAAAAAAAAAAACAAAACCGCCCTCTTAATTTGAGGCATAGATTACCAACAGTTGGCCATGATATCGCATCTCGTATCTGGATAGATCTGACATGAGCTGCTCTTCTCATGAATTATACCACACTTCGTTAATTGTTTATGTAATAATTTTGATGATCCAACCGTGTTGTTGCACCCTCCACATGCCGCACGGGCGTCATGTGCAACATGCTGGGTTGTGAGTGACGATGAAGTGGATTCAGTTCTCTCTCTTTTATCTTTTGGCTCTCCACTTTGCCCTGTGACCACGTCAGCTGCATCGTGCGGCCCGATGAATTGTCGAGAGTGATCACAGTTTGTGGGCTGCCACCCTGTGGTTACCTCTAATTGTTTGATTCACTGCCACATTCGAGGGTGTCGCATAAAAGCTAGATAAACAGTTATGATATAGGGTTACCTTGAAAGCCTTCTAGAGAATCAGTTATAGAGTTATATGTACTGAAGAGGGAAACATCCTATATTTTAATGAATGTTTGAATGTTTAATGCTTGAATGGGTTCTAATAATTATGTTTCGAATTCAAGTTTGTCTTAAACTCTACGATGAAGTTGAATAAAAGAATTAATGATTAAAATTGAGTTAATTTAATTACAGAATTTAGTTATGTTCTATATAATATATATTATTTCATTTATAATTTTTTCTTGACTTGTTTATCCGTGTCTAGTCAAGCACTCTCGACTAAAGCATTCTAATTTAGTTTATTTAACTATTTTTTTTATACTAATCTGGCGCCGCACTTTGTCAATGTGTCAAGGCAATGAAAACATGGAGACATGATCTCAAGTCGCGAGTCTCTCAAATGTCTCTCAACTTGAACGGACAACTCGTTTGGCCTACGCGCAACTCTTTTTATGGCAATTGCAATGCAATTTTAATTATTGCAGAAAAAATACAAATCAGCAACTAAAATAAATATGTAATAAATAATAAATGGAAAAAATGCAGCTGCAGTTTTTGTTGCCTTTTTTCTTTGAGTTGCTGCATCAAATCGAATTGTAAAAAATGTTTATTCTGCAACTCAAATTTTTCGTTTTGTTAATTTGTAAGCAGCAATTATTGCTGTTGCTGTTGTTGTGGCACTCAAGTGCACATTTCCTGCCACTTACAACAAAGTGTATTTGCTGCTAGTTCTCATTTAAATTTCTACTCAAAACGGGCTTAATGGGTTTCTGAAAAGCGCTGCCATTGTTCGATTTGTAACGGGGGAGTCCACAGCCCGGATCCCATTCCCAGTTCCATATCCAATCCCTATCCAGTCCCGTTTCATGCTTGTTGCAAGTGGCTGCGTCTGCGCGTGACGCACGTGGTGCGTCTGCCTGCCCCTAACAGGGGTTGCACTCGGAGTAGGGGTAACAATTTATGTATGCTTGGGGTTGCTTATGCAGCCAAGTGACCCGCAGCATTTTTTTGAGCTGAGTTTTGTGCCTGCATTGTTCTTGAGTTGCCGCTTGTGCCTGCCACACGCAGTCAACGCCTTGACCCCGCAGCAACATAAGCAACAACACCAGCAGCAACAGCAGCAACATCAGTGGCTGTGGCAGCTGCAAACAACTCCTTGGCCAAAGATCAACACAACTTGGCGTGTCAAATGGCCAACCAGCTGTTGCCATCCGCTGCACGTAAATCAAAACACGCCGACGACGAGCAAACAAATTGGAAAACCCTTGGTCATTGTTTTCCCGGACAGTTTTCCGATGACGACTCAAACATATGCGCAGCTTCACAGTTGAACTGGCTAACAATTAGCAGACTCACACCCTCACTTTCAATGGCAACAGGAGGGGCAAGAGAAAGTAGATGGAGAAAGGAGAGTAAAAAGTAGAAGGAGAAGGAGGAGGACAAGACACAAGTGGTTACATTTAAGCTAACAACCAAATGCAAATGAGCTGCAATGCGGCGGATGTCAACGACGAACGGACAACTCAAGGCAAACCAATCCAATTGCAGCTGCCTTTATTCTATGCACTTTCTATTAAGGGTTGACAATTGGTATACCCAGTACTAAGCAGCTGAAAGGGGTGAAACACACGAGTATGTCAGTATGCTCAGCATGACAGGAAGTTTTCTGAAGGAGAACAATTTGTATTCCTTAAATTATCACTGTGGAAAGCAGTCCACGATAGTGACGAAAGCATCACGAAATATGCATACAGGAAATATGGAAAATTTGATAAAATATAATCATTACAGAATCAGTACTGAATACTACTAGACACAAACAAACAGACAAACTATTATACTAATAGTTATAAATAAAAGGTTCAAGAGCGTGTCTAAGATCAAGAACATATGTAAATAAATTGATTAGCCATATCTGTCAGTCGGTTTGTCTGTCTTTCTGATGAACACTGACTAATACATTTCGTATTATTGTTTTGTTTTTCCAATCAATTAATCAAATATTGCAAAAAAAAAAAAATATTAGCACTAATTAGAACTGATAATGGCTAGGAACTGAATACTGAATTTCAAAAGAAATTGCATCGTAATCGAATTGATAATTTCAACAATTCCCACAATCCGAAACAGATCAAACGAAAGTTCAAAACAGATAATTCAAATCTGATAATTGTAATGTGCATCAGGTATATAAAGGGATGATTTTCCCTTCATTGGGATGCAGTTGTCTTTAATTCCTTCAGAGTACCAGATTCGTTGAGTTGAACAGAATGAAAATCATTTTTGTTGGACTTTTTGTCACATTTCTGGCAGTGCAAGAATGTCAAGCGAAGGTAACATTGTCTATTTAATCAGTTTGAACTGAACTTCAATATAAAGTGAACTTCAATGCAGGTTCATATTCCCAATCCGAGCCATGGAATATTATTCCCGAGAGGATGGTATGATTTTGATAGTTTCGTAAGTTCGCCTAACTAATTTGATTGAGTATGGAATCTAAAGTTAAACTTAATACAGAGTCATGGAGACAGTCATGAAGTATCGACAGATGAAGTTGCAGTTCAGTTCATTTCCAAATCTAAAGAGGAGTCCGCTGAGGATTCTGAAAAGCCGTTAGCGGAACGGTTTGAAAAGCTTAACCAAAAGATTGATGAGTTCGAAGATAAGTTTTTGATATATGATCTAGTGTCTGGTAAGCTCGAACAAAAGTTTGAGGAACTACGCGAAACAGTTACGGCAATAAAGGCCAGACAAGTACCGAAATTTGAGAAAATCGGATCAAAATACTACTATATCGATGACACGGATGAGGTCAATTGGTTCGACGCAGCTCATAAGTGCCGGGCGATGGGTGGCAATCTAGCTGGTCTGCAAAGTGCGGAAGAGTTGAAGGCAGTCAGTGAGAAGTTAAGCAGCCTCCAGTACTGGCTGGACATCAATGATCTTGCCGAAGAGGGTGTCTTCCAATTGCTATCTTCTGGACGTGGGGCAAACTTCTTGCAGTGGCATTCTGGAGAGCCTAACAACAAAAATGTCGAAAGCTGCGTGGTATTGGTAAGATACGGATCAACGTACGCAATGAATGATAATCATTGTGAAACCAAATTGAACTATATCTGTGAGAAGGATAAACTAGAGTGAAACATTCTAGCTCTATTGCAAACTATACTTTCACTGTGTCACCATCTAAGCTAGTGACGAAAGTAGATAAAGTTGCTATTTTTGGATTTTAAAAACTGTTTATTTTCAACGCAACGAATAAAAGAAAACAATTTATTATAATTCGATCTTATTGCTGTTGTAATTCATTATCTTTCGATTTGCAGTCAACATATTATTAATATTTTCTTCTACTAGGGTATCGCATAGTTCATCAGTCTTCAACTTAATTTCTCTTACTCTTTCTACATGTAACAATGTGGCTTGCGTGATTAATTGTCAATTTTGTCTGCTCGTTTGTTGGCTACAAAACATTCGTCCTGCTGTTGCCGCTGTGGTTTTGTGGTGACTTTAACAGTTGTTGTTCATTTTTGGCAAGGACAGTCGCCAAATAATTGGCAGGCGACTCCACAAAACAGCTGCTCCAATCAGACGACGGCGTCAGAAGTTAAACAACACTCGAAAATGTGGCATTAAAATCGACTTAGAGAACGAGGCGCGTGTCGTTGTCAGACAAAAGCAATTAAAGTAAACACAGAGTGTGTGTAAATCCTTTTAGAGCGGCATCCTGTCTGCTGTCTGCTGAGAGCATATAGACACAGGCTGGCAACATGATCACCCTCAACCGGACACATTATCCTTTCTACGCCTTCACTCTGCCACTGCCACTGACTCTGCCCCTTCCACTGCCCCTTGTTGTTTGTTGTGTTGCTCTTGTGTTGCCATGGCAAAGTTAAATCCATCAGCCTCGTTGTCCGCGCATGCGCAACGCCAGCTGCCAGTCAAAGCGAACCGAAACTGACCTCAAGACCCTAACTCTATGACCCCAGAACTAGCTAGGGCCCTGACTTTGTAATCCTGCGGAAGTCGATTGTATCACGCGTTTCCATTAGCTACATTTCAGTTGCCTTTTCCCGAACAATTTCCATTAGGCGGCCACAACAAACCAAAAGGCTCAAAAGGTGTCCCCAAAACTGAGTTCAAAGTTCAGCATTCATTTTGAAGTTCAGCTGTGCCCATAAATTTGCGTCTGTGAAAACTTATCCATTAATTTAATACGTATAAATTAAATATATTAAATTAGACTTGAAGTATTGTATTAAATATTTTCTTAGGATTTATTTTTAATAGACAAGTCAAGTTCTTTGTTTTGGAATATTTGTGACACATGAACTCATGTGGCTTTCTATCTCAAATATTCGAGTTGGAATCCGTCTGAAAACAAGATTAATATTTTTCATAAAGTACTTAAATAAGACTAGGTCAAGTAAATAAATATGTTATTATTTATTTTATACAAATTCGAATTGTATTTAAAAGCTTTTTCATGAAAAACTTATTGATAAGATGAAAGTCGAAAATTGTAGCAAAGGATTCATCAAATTAAACTTTTTATTTATTTTTAAAACTTCATTTTTAATAAATTTTTTAAATGTTTTATATTCAAATTTTTTATATACTTCGCTATGTTCTGGCCTCTCGTCTAACTGTCTGACCCCAACACCTCTATCTTTATGGCCCAGTTAATTGAGTTGGCCGACACCTTGCCACAAATGGCAGCAAATTGGGCTGGCAATGCAAATTCCAGTTAGTTACGTATCAAATGCGGCTCTAAATTGCATTATTATTAGCAATAATTTAATGACCCTGCAGCAGCGGCAGCAATTGTTGTTGCTGTGGCTGCCACGGAGTGGCATGCAACATGCTGTTAGATTAGTTTATTCACATTTGTGCCTTGGCGTGTTGGAATGCACTTGGGGGCGGCCGAGACTCGACTTAACAGTTAGTCGCAGTCGCAGACAAATGGCGGCAAACCTTAACAAGCAGCCGTCGTCGTCAACAACAGCAGCAGCAGCAACAAAGATAACAACAAGAACAACAACAGCAACAACAACATCATTATTAGCTGTGGCATTGCGACATTGCAAGGTCGCTTCTCGTGCAGTTCCCCAAACTTCCTGCCTGCCATTCATTGCAGTTAATTGCTGGCATTGTTGTTGCTGTTGCTGTTATTGTTGCTGTTGTTGTCGTGCTTGTTGTTGCTGTCATTAAGTAAATTCCTTTTTGGCATCTTTTTTTCACATTGTCGTCAGACAAAATTCGCATATTTTAATATTATTTAAGCGCATCCGTTGATTCGTCAGTCACCCTCAGATCGAGTCGCAGTCTCAGTTGTTGCAGCAACAACAACAACAACAACAGCAACAGCAACTTGTCTCGTCTGCACTTTTTTGGGCAATTTAATTAAATTTCGCGCTCGCTTAGTTAATATGATTACCGTTACGAGCTGTTCCCAGTTGTCGCTTTGTTTTTATTGCCAAGAGGATTTGCTTATTGGCCCCACTTTAATTTCAGCTTTAAAATAATAAAACTCAACTGGAACTGGAACTGGCTCGCCCCGCCTCGTCGGCTTTTGTGGCTTTTGATGATGAAGTTGCCTCCAATTGCCTGCTTAAATATTTTTATTGATATTTATTGAATTGTCTTCGACTTAATACAAGTGTCGTTTAGCCCGGCGTTTATTTGGTTTACTTAAACCGAGCTGAGAACTTTTAACTGCTGTTTAATTTTGTTCTCTCTTTTTTCCCTCTTTGTCTGTGCTGTTGTTCTGTGTGAAAAGAATGAGAGGAATGCTTCAGGAATTTTCTGCCTGAGAATTGTTAAACATATGTTCAACTCTTTTTGAGATATACGTAATTAAGTGCTATATATTTAATATATTTTAGTACTTGTAATTAACATAAGTAAAGTCTGTTAAGAAAGGATTTTAATGACTTCAATTAAATATACAATCACTTGGGAAAAATGTATATTTTCATTTATTTTGCAATTAATTATTATTTGTATATGTGATACTTTTTTCATTGACTTTGGAATATTATTATTGAAGTTTTATTTTGATAAGAAAATTGCGTGGATGTCACATAAGTAAAAGATACATGCTTCTGAAGTACAAGATAGTTATAGACACTATAACGTTATAGAAATATAGATATAAATATAAATATTAAGCATGAAATAATTTAATTTAATTTTTAAGAGCTCAACCTTACAAATCTATCTAATATAATAATATATTTACTGTTGATTCATGAACTTACCTTACTTACATATTTCCACTTAAGCTATAGTCTTATATACTTGCTTTATTACATATAATAAATTTGTGAAGCTTTCCATTACACAGTCTCCTCGACCAAACTTCCTTATTGATTTCCCTGATTTGATCCTAAATATACACACACTTAAAGTCACTTATAGTCACGTTTTCACACTCCCATCCCAACCTCAAAGCGACTCTCGGTAGACGAAGTGACGCCTCTTTTTATTAGTGAGTGTGTGTTTGAGGCATTGGCAAATGCTAAAAATAACTCAAATTTGTTTTTGTTCTTTTTTTTTTGCATCTTTCCATACGAGTATGTGTTGCACAAACAAAGCGTTGCAACATTTATTTAAAATGCCAAAATGCCCCCAAGCACCCTCGATTCCCGCCCCCATCTGAGTTTATATTTGCAGCCAGCAGACTAAACAACGCCAACATATTGGCCAATTTTGATTGTGTTGTGTTGGGGCACGTGCCAAGTTGAGAGTCAGAGAGAGAGAGAGAGAGAGAGAAGAGAACTATATAATGACCATGTTGCCCTTATGGACTGGACCAGCTGCTGCTGTTGTTGTTGTTGTTGTTGCTATTGGATGCTGCCTCCAGACGTGCCCAAAATAAAACTCTTTGATTTATGCGGAGCTGACACTGACATTAAAATGCCACACAATTGTGGCAGCTGTGGGGCAGAAACACGTGCTATGCTTAACAGAGATTTCAAATACTTATTGATTCACTAACTCGATTGCCTCCCTTGCCCCTTCTTACACTCTTCCCCTAATCGATGTCATTTATGCCGTTTGCTGTCTTTCATAAAACGATTGTAAATTGAGCATTTGTTGATGTTTATTTCGCAATGCCTTTTGTGTTGGCCATCTAAATGAGTTTTTTTTATGTGCTACCAAAATTGGCAGCAGCGAGGCTTTAGCGGCTCATAAAAACTAAGTTTTTTATTATTATTATTATTTTTATGAGGAATATTTTATGTTTTATGGCTTTCGAATGGAATGCTCAAAAAATAAAAAAGTCATGTTTTTAATATGTCAAGTGGGTTTTTCCTCCACTGGTGACATCACTGAGGAAAACGTGAGGGAAAATCGGCAAATAAAAATACGAATACGCTCGCCAAATGGATCGACGTCAGCATTGACGTCGCAGCATCTCATCGATAACTCAACGGCGACTGTGTGTGTGTGTGTGTGTGTGTGTGATACAGCACACATGAAAAGCGAATTTTCTCCCCAAGCAAAAAAAAAATACATATCGTCGGAAAATTCATTGGCGTGTTGAGGTCGAGTCTGATATGTGTATGTGTGTGTGGTGTGTGTGTACATGTGTGCATTTTCTGTGGCTTTTCTTGGTCAACTTTGCCAGCTGGCGCTTGCTGAGCGCCTGCTACAAATATCGGAAAATTCCTTTGAGGATTTTGGCACAAAGGCGAGAAGCCGCTGCGGCAACCTTTGATGATTTTCCACGCACGCTCTCGCTCCCCGCTAGCCATCTCCCTCGCACACACACACGCTCTCTCCCTCACTCTGTCGCTTTGTGAGTGAACATTAATTTTCCAGATAGTGGCATCGAGACATTTACAACCCCCTCGTTGTGCTGGCCCACAACCCTCTGAGCATTGAAAAATGTTTTATGGCCAACATCCAGCAGCTGCCCCGCTTTCCTCTTTCCTCTTTCCTCTCCTCCCCTCCCCTCTTCGCTCTACTTCTCTGCCTCAAGTGTTGTCGCTGCTGCTGCTGCTTCTTCTTCTTCCTTGTACTTATTACTTTTGACTTTTTGGAGGAAAAGCATTTTCCGGGCGAGTGTGTGCTCGATTGGGAATATATATATGCACGTGTGTGTGTGTGTGTGTATCTGTGTGTTTGCTCCTAAACGATTCTCAGCTTCTGCGGTAGCTGTTTTGTTTTGTGTGTCTGTCGCTCTTGGCATCGATTGCTGTTCGCCTGTTACATAATTCGCGTAATTTATTCAATTTTCCAAATTAATTTTTTACTATCCGCGAGTTTTATGCCATGCATATGAATTATTTGTTATTCTTACCCAGTCATCAATTTCAAATACAAATATATTTTTTGAATATTTCACAAGAAGATTTCGCTTATGATATTTGCATTTCATCATATTTCCACTTGCAATTCAAAATCTCGCAATCATTCAAAATATGTTTAATTTAATGACTTTGCTTAAATTGAAATTACTTAGAATATGGCTTTTGTTGTGACAATTTTAGAATGCCATTTAATTTGTTCTTTATTTTATTGCTTGTTGTTGGAGCTGGCGCCATCTGTGTGCAGGCAGCGGCAACCAAGCATCGCTAGACATGTTAGCCGAGACAGCAACCTATAGCGTTGCAAACTGAACGAATTTATGGTTAACTTATGGCATCTTTTATGTTTGTTAAAAATACCATAAGAAAGAAAAGATATTAAATAATGTTTTTGAAAATCTAAAACTTAAATATGCTTTTGAGATTTTTTCCGTATCCATTGGCTGAACTTATCGATTGCTAAATACAATTTTTAATGAATATTAAAAATTATAGTTCAGCCGGTGCATTATCTAAGATACAAACCTTTATGTACTTTGCGCCAGTTATAGAAAACGTTTATAGTTTGGGAGCACATTGGGCTATCTACTATGAAATGAAGTGTAAATTTCAAAGATTCAAGCTGCTAAAAATAATAACAATAATTTTAATTATATAAATAATTGTTGGTTTGGACTTGAGCATTACAACAATAAATAAATATTTAAAGGTTTCTAAATTTATTTAAAATACTACAGAGATTCTAAAAATTCTAAAAAAAATTGCATTAAACATAATGAAGGAAAATAAATATATTGTTAAAAAAGTCTTTATTTAATTACTTCCGCAAAGTTGATATGCCTCTATTCCTTGGCTGGAGTAGAGCATAAATAAAGGTTGTGTCCTATTTTGAAGGCGTCGATGAGCTAAGAAATAAAAGCAAGTGGAAATCGTGCCAGCTAAGTAAATGAAAAAAATGCAATCAAAAGCTGAAAGTTGGCAAGTGTTTTATGTGTTGTGCTTTGATGTTGTTGTCGTTTAATATTGTTGATGTTGTTGTTGTTGTTGTTGGGAATCTACCTAAAAGTCTGCTGTTCCTGTTCCTGTTCCTCATGCTCCTGTTACGGCAACGCCCCAGCTGCACATTGAAGAAGAACAACAAAGAACTTGCCGCACACACAGCAACAACGATTGGGAACTTGAGGACGAGGGGTTGGTGGCACCTGGAACTGGGAATGGGACTGAATCTGAAACTGAAACTGGGACTTGGTCTGGGTCTGGGTCTGTGGACTGCTGTCTGTTGTCTGGGAGTGAGAAGACTCTATAATCTCGTTCAGTTAAGCGTCACGCATGCCACTCCCCTTAATTGATATGCCCGCCATGGCAAACACCAACAAACATCATCATCGTCATTATCATCATCAGGCTAAAGCGGTCATCAAAATGTTCCTTGTCGCTGCTGTTGCTGCTGCTGCTGTTGTTGTTGCTGTTGTTGTTGGCTGCATTGAATGTTGCTGGTGGTGGTGGTGGGAATGGTGGTGGCAGCGTCGGCATGCGGAAAATCATCAAAGCGTTTGCACGGCGGCTTTTTGCCTTTCATTTCGGCATTTCAAAGAAATGTTCCGACATTTGTATCAGGCGAACAGAAAACGGGCGAAAGCGGAAATTGTGCCAAAAACCAAACGAAATCGAAAACTCGAAAGCATACAGACAAGGCCACCACTGACACACACACACACACACACTCGCACACACACCACAACAGCTGCCAACATATAAAAATTGGCTCTGACCCGATTTTATACTAGGTTTATTGTTCTCATTTATTCTGTTTTTTCTTTTTATATTTTTGGGCGCGCTATTTTTCGCTTTTGTCATGGGTTTTGGTGGGTTGGGTGGTAATAGCAAAAAAGCTGAATGTGGCGAGAAGAAGAAGAGCAGAGAGGGGTGTGATTATGGTGTGATTCTGAGTGTGAGTGTGTCATGATGTCAGGGCGTGTCTGTTGTCTGGTGTCTGATGGGGTGTGTTGACTGAACATGAAACGTGTAATACTTAAGAACACACGTTGTGTCAGGTCAGGAAGTGTTTATTGTGTTAATGATGCCATTGCCCTCAACCTCAACCAGTGCCGGCTTACTGTGCGAGCAACTCTTTCGGTAACTGTATATTTCTTGTGTCTGTGTTAAATGCGCCTTAATTGATCGTTGATCGTTCTCTAAGCCAAATAAAACTGTTTGCCAAATGTTTTCCTTTTTTCCAAAGGGAATTTTCTTATTTGCTTTTGTCATTTTTTTTTGTGTATTTTTTTCAATGCTGGTTTTACACACATGGATTAAATATGTAGATATATATATATATACGAGTAATTCGATTATTTGCATAATGACTGTGATTAAATTTGATTTGTATTCCAATTCTATTCCCAACATTTAGGTATCAGTAGTTGCGGGGCTGCTCTACGCTCTCCCAACACCAATCCAGAGACCCAAAAAAACAACAAAAAAATCCTGGCTAGGGACCGACTTTGGGTCAACCTACAACCGAGTGCACATTATTTGGACGCATATGAAAAAATCGAATGAAAAAACCGAGTGCACATATATTTATTGTTTACTTAACTTTATGGATATATCAAATATATATTGAATATTGATTATATATATGTTGCTGCGGGCACTACGTATAACAATTCCATTAACAAAGAGAGCACACAACAACAAATTGATGCCGTTAACTTGGCGCTGCTTTTGGCGCTTCACTTCACGAATTTCGATTTTCATTGGAAGCTTTAGTTGATTTTTCTTTAATGCAATTTGATAAATTTGCATAAGGTGCTTGGCCTTAACGTTTTGAAATAACCCTCAGCATACATATACCCTGGCCGAAATATTTAAGCCATATCTGTTTTCTCTGTGTGTGCTTTTCTTTTTGCTGTGTGGAAAAGATACGAAAATTTCTTATTGCCAATTGAGAGAATCAAATATCATATACATATTATTGATTGTTGACTAAATGGAATGATTGAACGTAAGCTTAGCCAATGTTGTTGCCAATTCTCAAGCTGAAAAGTAAATTTTGATATTTTTGAATTTGGATTATCTAAACAATGTAAATTAGACATTAAGTAAAGTGTATCTGGAAGTTGAAGTGATAGTGATTCGTGCAAGTAAATTAAAGCAAATATCTAAGTGCAGAAATATTTAAACGTTGCCTGTGTTGTTACTGTGAGTGTTGTTGAGACTACTATTATAAGTATAATAAACATATAGTATAGTATAGTATAGTATGCAAGACATGTACATTAAGAGTTAATCTAGAGAGCATTTAGTACAATTACCTTTTATGCCATATTTGTATTTCATGATGAATATGGTATGTGGTGTTATGTTTACAGTTAATTCGATATCGAAATTCAATTCGATATGCGATTCATAAATTCTGATTTCTTTAACTTATTTGTAGCTTCTTCGATCGATTCTTCTGGTAGTGAAATTTTGATATCCTGTTTGTTTTAAGGGTTTCTCTTTATTATTTTTGTTTTGTTTGTTGTTTTGTTCGTATTATAATAATAATCGTAATTATTACCGGTTCTACATAATTGAGTTGACATTATCGTTATCATAATCATTAGCTTTATCATTATCATTAGACTTTATCGTTATTTTGTTTGTCTTCCTTCTATCTTCTTCGTCTTCGTTTCCTTGCTCTGCTATCATCGTGAATTGTTCGCATTTGTTAGATTTTGGATCATTTTTCATAATTTTCATTTTCTTCGATTTACATTTATATAATTTACACATTGAGTTATATATATATATATAAATATATATATATCGATTAATTGGTATGTATATAGTTTGCTAATATACATATATATGTAGCGCATATTACACAATGGCGCGATACATTCAGATTTAACTTCAATATATATCCTGATATATACGTGACCTCTGATGGCGATAATTATATCAATTCAATCAATATGTGTTTAATTTGGTTTTGCTGAATAATAACATCTATATTTATATGTATATATAGTTGTCGTAAATAATTGAAGCATACATTTATTATATATATTTATTTTGTTAGGTTGATTTTGCAAATATTTAAATTGCATAGCGAATTTAAATATTTTCTTTTCTTATTTATTTATTTATTATTATTTTTCTTGCACAAAAAACCTTTAATAGGTATGACCATAAACATGTGTATGTTTATCTTTATTTTTGTGTCTGTTTTTGTCTGTTTTTTGTGTAGTTTGTTTTCATATGTGTTTTTGTTTTTGTCAATAAATTGTAAATACATTTAAATTATTAAGTGGCCTCAGCCAGCATAATTTTTTCTGCTGGTTTTTACAATTTTTTTGTGGTTATTTTTCAATTGATTTTTTACGTTTTGTTTAAGTGGTTTTTAACACAAATTGTCGCCAAGTGGCTAAACATATATGATTATATTGTATATCATATCATAAACACATCGATATTGTTAAATGTTTCCACTTAGCTTAATATATTTTCATTGATTTTTTTGTTTTCCAAAAATGTATGAAAGCCTGCGCTTAGTATTTGATTTTGCTTAGTTAGTTAATAATATTTTGTATAATTATTTATCTGGGTTCATTTTGTTCCGATATCATAAGTACAACACACATATAGAATATGTATTATGTACCATACTTTTCATACTATTTTCTAGATATATTTTCCATTGTATTTATTTGTATTTGTATATCATTTGATTTAAACAAACGCAAACATTTATATATATGTTTTTATATGCATATTAGTATATGTAGTTCAAGTACGTATGCTTCGTAGCTCGTATATGTATTTATTTAGTAGCACATTCATATATTATGTTGTTTATGTCATGTTGAACGTCATATGTATGCTGATTTAACATTAACTCTATTAACAATTTAGCATCAAGGCCGGAACTTCAATCGGATCGAGGAGCCTTTAGCAGGAGGAAGCGCCAACTGATTTAATCTCATTGTGTAGACCTAAGTATAACTAAATGTCGGTGTGCGGTCCAAGGTTAGTTAGTCGTGGGTCGGGTTTACATATATGCATGTGTATGTGTATGTGTAGTAGTAGTAGCTGTTAGTCCAGAATTGAGGTGTGCGTATTTACAGCCCGTCCAGTCAATTAGTCAGCTTGCGTTTATCTAGGAACTCAAACCATATTTATTCGGTTCGTCACTCGGTCAGAAGGTCAGTCGGTCAGTCGGTCAATCGGTCAATAAGTCTGTCCATCTATGTATTCTTCCTCCTTCAACTAGTTAGTCTTCCTGTTAGTGCTTCTCCATCGGGATCAAGTGCCGGCCTGGACACTTTGTTTGCTTTAACACTTTATACACACAGCACTCTATATAGGGAGCATCTGTGTGTGTCTTCCCATATTATATGGTATGGGAGCTCTGCCCTTCGGGCCTCTTCCCCCTGTCTGCGAGGGGAGACGGAAGAGCAGAACTCCGGGGTCATATTGTACCGTTCCGACGTCCGTTTTTGTACGTACGGGTTGAATTATTTGTATTTTTTGTATATCTATGTTACACCATCAATGAAAATAGCATTTGGGAAATGATAAACTGTGCTTGATTTATGCACACATACATATTATATGTGATTTATGTATACGTACAATATATGTTAATATTGATAGTAATAATTTGTAATATATGTAAGTATATAAGTATATTAATAGTATGCCTTTCATAATATTATTTCTTTATTATGATTTGTTATGTGTAAGTTCCGTTCAATTATCTACGCATGGTTGTTGTTTTTCTTGAAAATATTATTGTTATTTTTATATGTCAAATATACATCAATAATTTTCACTTTTTACTACAATACATTTAAAGTTTTTGCCTTTCACTTTCTCATTATTTATCTCCTCCGTAATTTTTTTTGTTTTTTTTAGTACACTTATTTAATTTGTTTGTCGAAGAACGATTGGAAATATTTGTTTATTTGTAATTAATTATTTAACACTGAAAAAACTGCTTGAATTATTCGTTAAATTATTGAAAAACTCACTACTAAATATTTTTAATTTTTCATTTTTAGAACTGTAATTTTTAAACTTTCTACCACTTTATTAAATTTAAGTTAATTTGTTTTTCTTTTGGGATTTTCGCAAGCCCGAAGTTGTTGTTGGGCTCGCCACAGTTATTGTAATATTGTTTTTCATTTGCTTTAGTGTTGTTGTGTTTTTGTTTTTGTTTTTCATTTAATTGATCATAACGAAGGAAATGCTAACAAATAAATATTGCGTCTAGTTAATTTTCTTAGTATTTTTTGTGGTATTTGCTTAATATTATAATTATTATTTGTTCAAAAAGTTGTAAACTACATTTAACTCACTTTGCAAAATGTTTCATTAACACCAACTGCTACATAAAACTGTTAATTACTTTTAATTATTATATGTAAATAATTAGATATTTTTTTCTGCATTTTTGTTGCTAACTTGAAGCATTTGCATTTCCACTTCTTTCCACTTTCCACTTTGCCTTCATTTTCATCTTCAACATTCCACATTCTTTTAATTTTTTTTGGGTATTTTCATTTTTGAATAATTTGCACTTACATGTCTAGATCTGTATTTTTGGTTTGTATCATTAGTCAATTTGTATCTTTTGAAGTCATTTGTATCTTTGTGGCTGCTGCTCGTGCTGTGTTCAGTGTACTGAGGTTGTGTTGTGTGGTGTAATGTGGAGTGTTGTGGTGCAGCCTTATAGACTGCAGTCACATATTAACCGAGTGCTATCTGGTTTCAAATCCTGTTTAACATTTGCTATTTGTCCTTCTGAAACATTCAAAGGGTCATGCCTGAGTGGGGAATTATTTGTTGTGTATTTTGTTTAGTTGTTTAGTTGTTTTGTTTTTGTTTTCTTTTTGTGTATTCATCTTCATCTGTTCTTCATCTAGCCGGCAATAATTAACAATTTTTGCATTTGCTTTGCTCAAAGTTTTGCTCTTGAACTCTTAAGCATTTATATGTGTGTGGCACATCCTCCGATTTAACTCATTCTTCATTCGACAGCTTCATCTTTCTCCCCCTTTCTCCTCCCGAGCAATCTGCAGTCGCAGCTTTTAGCTGCCTCAATTTCGAGATGAGAGAGATATCATGAGATTTTGTTGTTTTTAAAACTGTGCTACAAATTGATCGAGAGTGCTGTCTACATTCTTGGAATAAGTATCATTTATATACTTATGGGTATCGTGTAAATCATATACGTGTATATATGGATCATTTGTGCGGGAAGTGATAGGAGAATAACTGAATAAATTCGCACACATATGGTTTGGTAAAATAATATTCGAAATATTTTCGAAAATACTTGTACACACAGATATAGTTAAAGTCGTTAGTTTTAAGTATATATATATATATTGACATTCACAATATTGTATATGAATAATGTATATATTGTATACATATATGTATATATAATTTATTTATTTGTATTCTTTTTGTTTTTTATATATATATATATAGTAAACTTGTATAATTAATTGTCATACACATCAATAGCGTCTTTTGTTGTTGTATCTGCTTGTAAATAGAAATTTCTCTCGTTTTCCTCAACTTTTCTTTAGGTACAAATTTGCATGCATCCTTTTGCGGTTTATATGTATATGTTTAATATGTCTCATTTGTATATATGTATGTGTGTGAGTGTTTAGTGTATGTTTTTATGTTGCTGTTGTTGTGTGTTTGGCTTTTTGTTGCTGTTGTTCTTGTTGTTGTTATTTATACGGCATATGTATACCATTTAGCTCGATTGTTTCTTCTTTTCGTCTGGTTATTTCAAGCACATCAATGAATTGAGTTTAGTTTCAAGACTTAATTGTTGGATATTCATATGGTTATTATGCAGTTATGCTTAGATTCTTTTTGCCAACATCGATAAACGCGTAAGTAAAATGCATTTCATAATTGAATTAAATGCTTAACAGCTAAACATGTATATAATGTTTATAATATATATATTTGATACCACTGAAGTAACACTCAATTATGATTTGATTTCGTTTAGGTATTACGAGTAGAATTACAAGTATTCTATGTGCATTTTCATTGTGCTGGACACCGATACATACATACGTGCAACGCCGCCGTGCAACACCTGCAACTCCGCGCCAGAGACGCGCCCCAAGTGCCACGGGCTGGTGTGTGCACCTGAAACGGCGTGCCGACCGTCGGCCAATGTTGCCACAGCGTTGCACGCATTTCTCTAGATCGTCATCGTCATCTATATCTTGATTTTCTTTTCTTTTTTTTCGTTTTAGTCGTGCATTTTTTTGTTTTGGGTGCAGAACTTAAGATTAGCTTCGTAACTTAAATATTCTCATTTTTTGTATTATGTGTCCAACTCTAGCCAACCATTTTAAGCCGTTTTCGAACCTTCCAATTGCTTATGCCAAATTATAAGGAAACTTATTTAGTTCTAGCTACAACAACAACAAATATAATATAAGATATAATATAAGATAAAAAAGACCCCCGAAACGCTGCAACAAACAGATTTGAACTAAAAGTGTTTAGACGTGTTTTCTTTACTTCTTGGCCTGTTGTTGTTTGGCCGACGTCGCCTTCGCTGACGGTTTTTGCTCAGCGGCTGCTTTGGGCTGCTCCTTCTCCTTCTCCTTTTCCTTGTCCTTGCCCTTCTCCCTTTCTTTTTCCCTCTCCTTCTCCTTTTCCTTCTCCTTAGCTGCCGCCTTGGCGCTGCTTGTGGGCGCCTCCTCCTCGGCTGCCTCTTGTGCCTTGTCCTCCTTGAGCGGCTCCTTGGTGCTGCCGCCGTCCTTGTCCAGCTCCCGTTTCTCGCCCGAAGTATTCGCCGGCAACGCCTTCAGGATGGCATGCACCTCCTCGGCCACCGCCATCAGCACAAACTCGAACTGCTGCCGTGTGGCAACAACGCCTGCTCGCTGGTCCCGCAGATGCTCCAGGGTGGCAGCAATGTCGATCTCGCGTGCGCCCTTGTTCATGCGGCCCAGCACCAGATCCAACAGAATGTAGGAGCCAGTGCGTCCGGCGCCAGCGCTGCCATGCACCACAATGGGGCACGATCGTCCACGGTATGATTTATTCACCTTGCTGCAAATACGAATTTTAGTTAATATAAAAATATGTTCAGATTCCACATATAATTTATCTGGCTTAAAAATATGTATTTTCTTTTGAATTTGCACTGAATTTCATTCTAGGCCAGAGTTTCTAAAGTATTGTACTTGTATTCAAATGCAAATTTTGTCTACTGCTGACTGCTTGTTGTTTTTTATTATAAAATACAATTGAGGACAAGTTACTCTACTCACCGTCTGAAGTCCAGCAGCGCCTTGGCCTGGGGAGGCACGCCCATTTGTGGCCAGGACAGGAAATGGAATTGGGTGACGGTGCGGGTTTCGCTTGTGCGCAGATTCTTCAAGTAGAAAGAACGTACGAGGTAATCGTCACACCAAATGTGCTCGCTAACCAAGTGAACCTACAAAAAGACAAGTGGATAAATCTATATTGAACATGAAACTATTTGAGTTGTGTTTAGCACTCGCACCTCATAGATGTGATAAACCTCGGCACCCTCTTCCGGCCAGTAGCGCGCACAGGCCACTTCGCCGTTCTCCTGCAGGCGACAAAGGGCGACGATGACAACGGCGCCCTGCTCCCAAATCATTTGCCAGAAGTGCGCCAGGGTCGAGGGCAGCGGACCCTGGGCGGCCACGTAAGCTGGGGCACGCGGATCGTGATCAGTCTGAAAATTTAATGTTGTTTATTACTTTGCAAATTATTCACTTTTTGTGTATTGATTTTTAGTTTAATTTAAAAAAAAAATACTTAAATTAAAATGTTAAAAATAAAACAAGTTAATATCAAAACATTTTAAAAAGTAACAATTTTTAATCGTATTAAAAAAGTTTTATTTTGTTCAACGAGACAATAATTAACGATAAAAATCAAAATAAGAACAAATTATTTATTATTTAAAACATGAATTTAATTATTTAGTTTCACGTGATTTAATTAAATTGAAATACAATTTTTAATTAGCAGTTCAATTTAAATTAAAAAATCTATTAAACTTTTTAATTACCATTAAAAATAAAAATATAAGTAAATGTCACAAAATCAATATTGTAAATATTAAATATGGAACTTGAAATCCCCGCTAGTAAGTCAACTATGTACTTACAATGGTGGAGGCATTCACATAGTCGAGTCCCTCGGCATTGGCCAGATGGTTGAGCACGACTCGGGAGTGATCGTAGGGCAGCGGAGCGCCAGGTCGGTTCAGAGTGGCGCATTGCGGCTGGGAGGCGGCATCCCGAGCACTTGGCTCGGCCTCATAGCGGCACAAGGCCTCCCATTCCCGCTGCAATCGTCCCTTGTTACGCAGATGGTCCTCCATGTAAGACTGCCAGTGATAAGGAGGTCTGACTGTAGTCGCTGCAGAAATGCCAAGATTAGGAGAAGATACTTACCAGCACCATGTGTCCGGTTGAGATGTCCATGTTCGTCAGGGCGGGCTCCTCGCTCCATGATGAAGTGCTGGAGCGCGAGGACGGTGGTCGGCCCTCGTTCTCCTTGCTCAGCGATGTGATGCGTCCGCTGGGCGCCGTCTCCGATCCCGCGTTGGCATTGCCAGCATTGGGTGCACCGCCGTTCTTGCCCGCCATGCGGGCCCGGCACAGCTCCTGGTAGTCCTTGCTGCAACTCTCCGACCCCGACATGCCCGACTGCAGACCGCCCAGCTTGTCACGCTTGCGATCGTGCCGCTTGATCAGAATCAGCGTGGCAAAGATCACGATCACAGCCGCTGCCCCGGCTCCGGCAAACATGTAGGCCATAATGTGGGTCACATCCGGGCCCTGTTCGGCCAGTTCGATGCGGGACGCGGACACGCTGGGATCACGCAAGTCCTTGACGCGATCGCCGACGCCAGCGTGCAGGACGTAGAAGCCAACGCGTCGCTGGATGTTGTTCTTGACGCCGCGGTTCTCGTTGATGTAGCGGGCCACATCGGCGGCCGTCTTGCGCTCGGGGTTGTTTGAGTCAACCCGGAAGCTCACTTCGTGTGGTTGAACGCTGCCAATCACGGGAGAGGTAAATGGTTAAAAGAATGATAGATGTGATAGAAAGGCAAGCCGGAATGAGGATGGGATGACAAATTAGAAATTCTTCAATTAGCAAATTAAAACAAATCGATTTGCACTTTATAGCAAAAATTGTATGCAATATTTTTTTGATAAATCTAAAGTTTATAGTAACTTAAGTTTTCTTCGCAAACAGTTTCTTGGATTTCTAAAAGTGTTTCGCAAAAGATATTGCAAACTTTTAGAAATAAATCCATTACTGTGGTTGAGAACTTTCAGATTCAAATAACGCTCTCTACAATTATATGAGAATTTGTAACTTACGTTAAATAAGAAAAGTATCCCTGCATGTGTAGTATCTGCGCCAGCTCATTCATAATGCGCTGCCCATCGTACCAGCTGTCGATTCTGCAAGAGATCCAATATTTTAACTTTCTTATATACTTACATATATACTTATATATAATTTAATTGTGAATATTATGGTAAATACTTTTCTTGCTAGGTCGAAATTAAATCAAATTCTTACTTTTTTAACTTTACTAAAACTAAAAAGACTTTCAATCGGAATGTATAATAAGTAATATAGATTTTTAAGCAAAGTCCGGAACTTTAACTTTTCCAAAAATTCCAAGTTTTAAACGTTTGGTTTTAACCCTTTATGGGGCTTTCTTATATTTTAAGCCAAACCCTTTATTTTATAATAGCTACTGTTCAAATAAAGAAACAACTTTCCTACAAAATTGTTTGAAGTGCTATTAAGTCCTATATTTCAAAAAATGTCGTTTGTGACATAAATGTAACAAATTATAGAAACTTTAGTCTAAATTAGGGTTTGTAACATTACTGTCACATGGGCAGATAAAGGGTTACATTTAATCAATACGAGTACTCATGTCTTAATTAATTAAGTTCTGCAATTAAACTACGTTAAACTAATTAATTTCAGTAAGTTGATAGATTTGAATGAAAATCGATGTATTTTTACATCACTAGCTAATACTGGATAATCACTTACGGGTTCTTGACGAACACATGTGCATATTCAGTGTCTACGGTGTGCGGCGCATGATCCTCGGCCGAGTGCTGCTCCTTGGCGACCTTCTTCTTCTTGAAGGGCTCGTTGACATCGCCTCCCTTGATGTGGGCGGGCAGCACCTCCTTGTTGCCATCTTCCGTGCGTCGCGGCTTCTCCGTGCCCAGCTCGCTGCTCAGTTGCTCCGACGGTGGCCCCAATAGCGGTCCTGGTTTCTTCACATCCAGACGCTCGTGGCGGGCGAAGCCCAACATGTTGGCCAGCAGAGATTGCTTGATGTCCGTGGCTTCATCCGCTTGTGGGGCATCCAGCAGCTCGTCCTGTGGCATCAGCAGCAAACCACCTTCGGTGTAAACGCGCTGATTGTGCAGAGAGCGTGGATAGCTATTGGAGGCCAACATGGCCTCCTCCTCCAAGGGAGTCAGCGAATTGCGACGCAAGCTGGACTCAAAGGCCAGCTCCCGCTGCTGTTCCTGTTCCTGCTCCTGTTCCTGTGCAGTGAGATCATTGCTGCTGGGACGTCGCTTCATCAACTCCGGCGGTGCTGGCAGCTCGACCAACGGCTCCTGGGGCAATCCCTGCTCCTGGGCCAGCTCACGGAAGAAGGAGCGCTTGGGCTGCTCCACTTGGGTCTGACCACGACGCTTGAAGGGCGCATAGTTATCCGGAAAGTACAGTTCACTCGAGTCGTTCACCTCCTCGGGCACATACACCGGCGCCTGAGGCTGATCCTGCTCCTGTTGCTGCTGCAGTTGATGTTGTTGCTGTTGTTGTTGCTGCTGCTGCTGCTGCTGAATCTTCTGTTGGTGCTCGACAATCGCCTCAAGTTCATCCATGGCGTTCGCTGGCTGCGGCTTGCGTTGATAGGGCTGCGGATCGGGCTCTGACTCAGCCAAAATCTGATAGAGTTCCAGTTGCTTCTGCTGCTCCGCCTTCTGGCTGGCATCCAGCTCCGCCAGCCTCAGCTGCTGCTCGCGTTCCATGCGCTGTCGTTCCGTGTCCAGAAAGGCGTTCATCACGCTCGGCATTTCCACCTGCATGCCCTTCGTGTGCCCGTCCAGCTTGCCAAAGTGCTCCAGCTCTCCGTGCTCATGACGCTGCCGTCGACGATCCTGCAGCTGCAACTGATGCAGGATGCTGTTGAACCCACTGTCCTGGGGCTGTTTCTTGCGCAACGCCGGATAGAATTGTGTCGGCTGATCCTCAATATAGTCAAGATTCGCCTCCCGCTGCTGCTGCTCCTGCAGTTCCGGTGGTGTGAAGCGGACATAGGCCAGAGCACTGGCAGGATCGGGGTATTCGGGAGGGGCCGGCGCCAGATTCGCACAGAGATTCGGTGGCAGCTGCTGTTGGCGTTGCAGCGAGAAGATGGCGCCTTGGATGCGGCACTGCACATAGTGATGGTCCCAGCCTAGGCCGGCGCCCTGCAGCTCCTCCAGCATTGTGGCCAGCAGACGTGATTGGTCCTCGGTAAGTGGTGTCCTGTTAACAATACGATACAATTAATGCTTGACTTGTGAACGCCACTGGGATAATTACTTCTCAATGTCCTCAACGTCGACGCCGGTGGTGGGAATGCACTTGCCGAAGATGTTGTCTGCGGGCGAAAATGCAAATGAGTCACTGTTTTAATAGGCCATGTAACTGCATTAATAGCGCGTGTCTTACAATACACTCCCCCCCCCTCCATGCAACTCCACTTCCCCTACTCTCCACCTAACGTGGCACCTTTTGTTTTCATTGTGATTTACGAGCCTTTAAATGCATATCCTTGCGGCTTGTCTCGACCGTAATTTGCATAATGTAAATGCGGATGGGGATAAAAAACTGCGACGGGAAAGGGAACGGGAACTGGAAGTGCAACTGCAATGGCAGTTCGCTTCCATACAATACCTACATATGTGGGGCTACACTGACAGAAATCTTTACCAAACAAAATATCTGTCCTATGTACCTTTAACTTTTAGTGCTTTTTTTTAAGAGTTCTTTTATAATGAAATACTCAGATTTTGTTACTTCGATCCTCTTTAATCTCAAAATGTGTATTGATTAAGCTAAAACCGCTTCAAAAATCTATTTTTCTTGGTGTATCGGATATCTTGCCTGATTTTTCTAAGTGTTCATTGTCGCTGCGCTCACGTTTTTCCCCCTTTTGAGGTCAACAGTTTTTCTGCAATTTCCCACAATTTTTCGCAGGTTTTCTCCAGCAGCAGCAGCTGCTATTGCAATTGTCCTCGCTTTCCGCACCCCACCACTCTGTCCCCCGTCTCGGCCGCAATTCCCCTCCCGAAAATTCGCAAAGCTTACATAAGTAATTGAGTGTGTTCTCGATAATGCACTGCCAGTCAACGCCTGCTGCTATTCACGCTAACCTCGATCTCCCCCCATCCCCTTAACCCCCTGCACATTCCCACCATTTGCTTTTGGTGTCCCTTTTTCAAAAGCGAGTGGCATTGAAGAGCTTGGCAAATACGAAAATATAGTGCTTTAGGCCAGAGTAGGAGTTAGAATCCAACTAAACTCAGCTGTGACCGATTGCATGTTGACCCACAAAATGGTTTTAGTCGCATTTTTGGCAATTGTGGCAACTAAAAGCTATTGTGCCACAGCTGCCGCAGCGAGTGCCGCACTTGCAACAATTGAGGTTGCAAATTAACACTGTTGCAAGAGCTGTCATTAGTTCAAAATAATAACTCTAACTAGACATGCTATCATGTGTGATATATTCATAAATTGCAGCATACTTTTGGGCTCGACTGAGAAATTGCAATTTATTAACTGCGCTAACACGTATGCTACAAAATTTACTCAGTATAGTATAAATGAAAATATTTAAATGTTTTTGTTAAACTTAGGTTTGCTTTCTTTTAGTCCATTTAAATTGAGGGATATGTATTAAAAAATTTAGCAGGATTTGTTCGTTGAAAGTATTTACATATTTTCACAACTTTCCTACACTTAATTATTTAACTTGTCTCATAAAAGGACTTTAAGCTATTAAGACAACAGATATGTATCCATTGCACTCCCTCCCAAAAACTGTTGTTGTCGTATCGCATATCGCAGATGATTTAGAAACTTGGCACTTGGTAAATTTGGGTAAACAGACCCTTTCAGTTCATAAACACAATCTGGCAGTTGTATCGGCTTAATCGAGTGTTTTGTCACTTACCATCGTAGCAGACCTCGGAATGGGGTATGCAAAGCGTCCTAACAAACTGGCAGCCTGCAAAAGAGAGAGAGAGACAGATTGAGAGGAATATACATGAAAGAGTTGTTAACAATCACAAAATAGCAGATGATGAAAAGAAAAAAAAATAAAGCAAATTTCAGTTAAGACATAATGATGTGGTAAAAGCCAAATCAGCATTACCACACTAAGCAAACTAAGGGCTGGCTCAAACTCAAACCACCGGAAAGCAAAAGCAAAAGCAACAGTACCAACAACACCACCAACACCATCACCACTATCAGCAACACAACCACCAGCAGCATTCCCTGTTTGAGTATTTGGCACGTCGCCATTTTGTCGTGCCTCTGTTAGTGTTGTTGTTGTTGTTGTTGGTGTCATGTGCCACTTGCTTTGCTCTTGGCTAAATAAACGCTTTTTATGAGCATGTCGCACATGACACACACACACACACACACACACACACACACACACACACACAAACACGACGACAGACAGATTGTAAAATATCCCCCGGCAAAGGAAGCTGTCCCCCAAAATATGTGCTCCATCTTTGGTCCTTAGTCAAATGTCGGTTTTTGTGCCCTCTTGTGGCACGCTTGTTCGTCATGTTGTTGCCATTGTTGCAGCTCTTGTTGCTGCTGCTCTGGCTGTTCTGGCTGCCTGTGACGTCAAGACCCGCAGCCGCCCGCCGTTTTGTTCGGGACTTGTCTGCCTCGGTATTTGCTACTGAAAAATGTGGCACTTTCCCTGTGCTGCAACAACACATGAGCGCGGGGCACGCACGTAGGCCACGTCACCGCCTGTCGTTACCACCCCCTCTCCACTATCCACTCCCTAAACATTCCCGCTTTGCGCTAAGCCATTTCGACCGAAAAAACTTTCGTTGTCAACAGTTTTCGTGGTCTTTTTGGTCTGGGCTTTAACTTTTGTCTGTTGACGCACACCAAAACATTTCTTGGCCATTAATTAAGCCAAGAGTAATTTTTGTGTGGTAGGGCCTCTTCCTCTTCCGACCTCACCCTCTCTACCAACATAGACCCTACTCTGAATACTTGAGTACGCCAAAGCATTTGTTTTTTAATTGTTGAATAATTGCAGGAAGGCCACAGCTGAAAATTAATCTCTGGAGAGTGGCTCGTTATGCCCTGTACCACGAAATAAAGCAGGGTATGATGTGCGGCAGAAAGTCTGGAAATATATGACATGGCAGATATTGTATTCTGGAATCACAGATTTGAGTAATCAGACAAGTTCTAAATGAATTATCTTTTTTGTATAAACTCTGATATTTTAGAATTCGTATAGCTCGCCTGTTTAAAATCTCTTTAATTACAAGGTATGCTTAAGTCTGTGCTTTATAATTACCCTACTTTTTTAGTTCATATTCCTCTGGGCTGGACCCTTTTTGATAAGCACTTTATGAAAAAATTAACTCGCCTTTTTGCCTCTTGCGGTTTGTGAAGAAGGAAAGTTAGATAAAAGTGGTGCCTTACTTAAGGCGCTTTCAATGTGAATGACTTCATCTGACAGCCAAGTGAATAGCGAATGAATAAGTTAGGGATAAAAGCAGAGAAATGCAGTCGCATTTAACCATTAAAGCGGACACCAAATGTCAATTTCGTCCAGTCAACGAATCGCATTTCATGTCAACTGATCGGTCAACAATGTCTGCCATATGACATTGTTTTATAGTATTTTTCTGCACTTTTCAAGCTGACAGTTTGAAGTGCACTTGATGTGCCAGCACTTGGCTAGTTTTGTGTTCGTCTCTTAGTCTCGCAAAATTGTCAATAAATGTGAAAAGTGGGTTTCCATCAGTCAATGGAAGCAATGGCACGTGCCTGGCATGCAAAAGGACGAAAGGCAAACCAATCAACTGAGACTGCTTTACAACGGCTAAAAGGCAATTTTGTTGCCTGTCTAATTGTCCATGTGTGTGGCTCAAAGGTGAGAGAGTCCTTCTCCACCTTCTCCTCCTTCCCTACGTCCTTCTCCTCCAGTGTCAACAATGATGCGCAGCTTTGGAAAAACAAATCCTGGCAGCATCAAAGCGAAATCCGAAGCTGAAGTCAAAGCCCATAAGCAGTGTCCTTAGAGCTCGCTCATAAATATGCATGCTCATGCCCCCTAACGTGAGGGTGCCAGACTTCATCTGCATTGCTTTTCATGTCTGACGCCAGATAAGGCAGCATACGCGACGTATGCGCAATATTCCCACAATGTGCCACATTTTCATGGCATCCACCTCGACGGAAAAATGCCATTAAAGCTCAGTGGTCAAGCGTTGAATGGCCGGAAAATGGCCAAATGCATAGGTGGACGGACACTGGACACTGGACACTGGACACTGGACGGACAGTCAATAAACCGAATCGAGGCGAAAAAGCTTTAAATGCCAACGGCAGCCACTTTGCCACATCTATCGAGATGCCTCATTCCCTATCTCTCTCTCTCGCCATTCTTCTCTTTCTGTCTGCCACTCGCTAGTTTTTTGGCTGCAACATTTATTTATGGTGCGCTCGATTTGCTCTACAAAATGCGTTTATCCGTTGGCTGAATTCCAAAAAAAAGTGCAGCTGTTTGAACTACACTTGCGAACAGACAGATGCCAGATCGAAATTGAATTTATAGACCTAAACATACCCATTACCCAGCTTATTATTTGAGTTAACTGTTTTTTGATTTAAAAACCACTCATTTTATTTAAAGTGATATTTTAATTTGATACTGCTCAGACACTTTTGTGTTCTTGTTCAGCACAATACCGAAAACAAACAAAAAGACAAGAGTTTGAAGAGAATAGACCACATTTTGAGCTGTTGAGTAATGTTTGCAATCCTTGGTTATGTCCAAGCAATAATTGTGCAATTTATCTTGGATTCTATTTGAGCTCAAAATGTCGAAAGTGCAACTGATTGATTATGATTGATATGTCCATTTGCTTAGCCCAGTTGAGGGGCATTAATAATGGCATCGAGTTGCATTAAATTATTATTTCTCAGTGATTTGCATTCTTCGTCAAGCAGAAGCCAAACAACAAATCAAAATCGGTTTGGGGCCAAGCTCCAAGGCCAACGACAGCAGCTCAGACACGCCCCCTACGCCCACCGCCTGCTTGTGGTTGCAGTTTTCACTTGATTGATACGTTACGCGGTCCCATTTCGAGCAAACTGTCAACGAGCTGGAA
Organism: Drosophila suboccidentalis; assembly: GCA_037043435.1. Classification (NCBI taxonomy): domain Eukaryota; kingdom Metazoa; phylum Arthropoda; class Insecta; order Diptera; family Drosophilidae; genus Drosophila; species Drosophila suboccidentalis. The sequence goes on along the minus strand of JBAMBK010002152.1, from coordinate 39,874 downwards.
CGAGAAACTAGAGCTCCGACTGCTAACTGAAAAGCAAATTGTTGTAGGAGCTGCTGTGTGGCAAGGACGTCTCTGTGGCGCCAGGCTCTGACATTATTTCATTTTCTACACATAAATTATGCCACAGGCGGTGGCCACTTGGCAAACAGTGAACAGTGAAGCGACCGCAACAATTTAATAAATTCTGCCGCAAGGCGAAATTGAAAATTCCACCCATAAATTGTGCGCGCGTTGAGCGTCAATTGAGGCGGAGGGCAGCATCAACAGCATCAACAGCACCACGGCATCAGCAACAGAATCAACAGAATCAACAGCAACAGGACAGAACCCCCGCATTTTTGATTGATGTCCACGGCCATGCATATTTCAAGGCAATCCCTGATGCTCAGCGCCGGATCCTGTCCACAGGTTCCAGGCAGTCGCCTGTCAGGCTGAAATGTGTTTTACTCTGTTGTCCTCTGGCTCCTTTTGCTATTTGCTTTCGGGTCAAGGAATTTTAAAAAGATTTTCATCTCATAACAACATTTTTTGTTGGCCACAACGACACGTGTGTCCGGAGACGGCAGGGCAATGGGCCCACGTGTGGTATGTGTGATACGCAGCCAGAACAACAATGAGAAAACCACAGCATATCTTGCGGCTGTTGCACACTGCCAACGAGCTTCCATTTTAAATTCTGGATTGCGTTAAAAATAAAGTGCAAAGAATTATAATAATAACAACTCGGAGTATTTATCAATCATTAAAAAACATGAATGATTGGAATACCTTCTGATAAATAAGGTTAAAAAAGTATATAACAGCCTTTTGAGTGCTGACAAGAATTATAAAACTTTTAAATTTTACATAGCATACTTTTAAGAGCTTTCAAAAATAATCAACTTTCTGTCAATTAAAGCCGCCACAAATAACCCGAGTAATATTTCAAGGAGTAGCTTTAATTGCATTTTATGTAATTATAGCCTTATAAATTATAGCTCACATGCTTTTGCCCCAGTGTGCAGCAGTGCGTGGACGTGGATCTGTGTACTTTAATGTGAGTGCTGGCTGTCGTTGCGTTGTCGTGTTTCATACGCTTTAATGATGTTGTTTCAGGCGTTTCAGGCGCATAAAAACTCGCTGACGTGTGTCAATGGCTGGGGCAGGAACGAGAGCAAAGAAGCGACAAGGATAACGCCAACATGGTCCTGCAACAACTGTCAGGGGCGCCACACAAAGCGAAATAAATAATAACAGGCGACCATTAATCGTGACATAGACAAGGCACAAGAGCAGGCTCCAAAGAGAGGAGTCCAATCCGAGTACAGCCAGTGGCACTGGAGGGAAAAGGACGCCCATGCAATACGAGAAATTATAGACACAAAACAAAACGACGCAGCTCGTTAAAGGCCAGCATAACAAGACACGAGCCTGCCAGAGTTGCCACCCTCTCCTTGATCCCTCTCCCCCTACACCTATGTGACATGCTAAGCATTTAATGCTGTGGCACAGTCTTCTACACATATGTGTGCCACACGCTGCGACGGGCAAAGCAAACAAACAAATAAAACATAATGAAGCCAGCTGAAGGCGTGGCACACACACACACACACACACACACACACACTTACACAGCTGCAGCGCCTCCACATTGCAGCTGTTTATGGGCTTAGCTGCACAGAGCAACAAAAACAGAAAGAAAAAACTGGAAATAAAAATACGGGAGAAAGGAAAAGTTTTGCTGCGCTCTCAACTCGGCTTTTTTCACGCTTTGCGAAGGCTTTTTGTTGCAGCTTTATGAAGTGTAAATAAGCGGCGGCATTTCACAGCAACGCCAGCACCACTGAGAACCACCGCACCACATCGCTGCACAGCACAGCACAGCACTTCACAACACATAACTTGGCTTCATGACTTTCAACTTTAAGCGTTCTCCGCTGTTAAGCACTTTTTTCCATTTTGCATGCTGATTTATGCGCACTCATTTTATTCATAAATTTTTGAAATACGCTCGACGTTTTAGGATATCCTGAGTGTCCCGACTCTTCCGACTGTCCGGATTGTCCCTGTCCTTGTCCCTGTCCTTATCCTTGTTGTGACCCTACTGGGGATCCACCAAAAGCCTAGGGCTCTGATTTATCTTTGCCACATTTGTTAGCGAAATTTGTTGGCCTGTGCTAGCCACAAATTCGGCACGCAATTAAGCGGCCCAAGTTGCACACTCCACACACACACTCCACTACACACTCCAAACACACTTCAAATGAACGTTCGGCATAAATTCGAGTATAAACCGTTTTTTATGTCCAGCCACTAGAAGGTCCTGCCTTTTGTGTGCGAGTATATAAAGCACAGGACAAGAGCAACAAGCGGAAGATTAAGCACATAAAGCTTAAACCTCATTCGAGTCCCAACTGAAGTGAAGTAACCACAACGCACCGAAGGATAAACACCAGGGACCACATTTATCCATGATGGTATTCGGTTTGTCTTCTGTGTAGGCTTTCCCCCAAAAGCTGATTAACATCCTTCGGAAATGAACATAGGAATTGCACATTCTGGTAGGCATATAATTGAATGAAGCAACTAGTGAATAGTTGAGTGTACGAGTATATTCAAATATATTCTAGCTACATGCACAACTAATCAGTAAGATAGAAATTCATGTTGAGTTCATTATTATGCAAATCGCCTTTATTTTAAATTGAGTTTAATTGGATGAATGTTAAGAATTCTCTCTTGTTTAATGTCTTTTATGTGTTTCCTTTGCTTTGAGTATTTGTTTTACTTTCATGCGAAAGCGATTGCAACTTGTTTCCCAGAAACACATAATCAACTGTTTTCTACCTCAATACTTTATTTCACGTGCTTTGCACAGACAGCTTCAGGTGCTTCATTAGAAATTCCCTTTGAGAACTGACCAACATAAAGAACGACAGGTCTTCTGGCAATGCCAAAGCCTTTGGTGAAATTAAAATTGAGATTGAAACGAATTGTAGAAGGTCGCATGCGACTGCAATTCAATACGCATCTCAATTGAAACCGAAATTGAAACCGAAACCGAAATCGAAAATGATAATCGAAATTCTAATAAAATGCCTGATTGCTGGCCCCAGGCGTTCAGGTCGCCAAGAGGCGAGAGTCTCTAGAGAGAGAGGGAGAAAGAGAGAGAGAGTGAGAGAGAAAAAAGAGCGTGCGTTTTGCAAGTCAGCAAAGGACTAGAAGCTTCTAGCTGCATTTACAAAGATTTATGCCAGGTATGGCTCACTGGATGGCTGTTCTACTTATCTGGCTGTCTGCATAAGCAGAAACCACATCCAACCACTCCTCTTGCCTCTTTTCCCCCTCCTGGCTTGCCATGCAAATTCCCGGCAATTGGCTTTAAGAGGCTTTTAGCCAAATTTGCGCATGCAAAACCAAATAAATCTCTGAAACGCCTTCAATAACCAGGGAGCTTCCTTCCAAGTCCCAGGCTGAACAGCATTTTAAGTTGCGTTTAAGTAATTTAATTAAATCCATTAAATGCTTTCTCTCGGCTTTAATGTGCAATTACGTAGTTTACCAATTTACCATAAAATAATACACAAATCTTTATTGCTTATTATGATTGTGTGAACATTCCTCTTCATTTTTCAGTAATTTCAATGTATTTGCCACTTCGGCCAACGTTTTGCTTTCATTAATGTTTAGGCAGCTTTTAATTTAGGACTCGTTAATGGACTTCCCCCGTGTTGCCCCCAATTTAGACAAAGAATTGTTCATGAATTTTCATTAATTTGCAGGGTGCGCAACGGTTTCGTTTCCCTCTCTCTCTCTCTCTCTCTCTCTCTCTCTCTCTCTGTACCACCTCCTGAGTCACAGTCCCAGCATCTGCCTCTCATCCTTGCTATTCATTTCCTTCTCCTTGCTTTGGCATAAAAATTCATTAGGTTTTTTGCATAAATTATGAGCAGCAAAATCAAACAACTTTCAGCGGAAAATGTGCAGGGTTCATTTCTCATTTGCATAACATACTTTTTGGGGAATATCGAACATTAATAACCAAAGAGCAACTGAAATACATTTTTCAATTCATGTAAATCACTAACATTTAATTAATTGGCGTAAAGAAGATTAACGAATTTGGAATGTGAATCAAATTGCCAAAATCTAATTTCAATTTCTATTTTAATTATGCGTCGTCCTGCCCACTAATAGGCTCTAATTATTTTATATTAACCTTAATTTGTCGACATTAAAATCAATGCATATAATTTACCTGCTGCCATGAAGTATGGCTTGCTTTATGCCATTTGGTCTCTTGCATTCCGATATTTGGGTTTCTATTCTAGTAATTTATTTATTTCTGCGGCTGTGCAAATAATGGTATTTTGCTAGCCGCAGATAAATCAAATCATTAGCACAAAAGCTTAAGGCCGCATTTGGCTGACAGGGGAACATGGGAACTGGAGAACAGGGGAACAGGAGAAAGGCCGTTCATGGGTATTAATGCCATATTAAGAACGCCCCATGGCACATTTACACTCATACACACTCGCACATGCTACACATACATATGCCATATAAATACACAAAACATAAAAATCCAATTCTTATTAAATTTCCGCACGCCCACGCATTGGTCCTAGGCCCAAAGCAAATATCACACACATACACACATACGCACACACTCAAACCCATATAGATGCATGCTCTTAAAGAGGGTCTAGCCCCACCCACTGTCCCCGCAGCAATCTCAACACAGCTGTTGGTTCCTTCAATGAATTTTACATGTTTTCTGCCTTAGCGCTTTGTTTTTTATGCACGCCCTCTGGCGACGGCGACGGGAAGTAGGCAGCATGCAAATACCAGTCAAAGTATTTGAGTTTACTACACACAACACATACACATACACACACATATATATATGCATAGGCATATACAGGAAGCAGGCATGTGTAGAATGTACAATGTACATCAATACACATTTAGTTGACTTTTGGTTTCTTGTTTGCTTTTCATCCCCCTCCCCAAAACATGTTGTTTATAAAGAGGAACAGGAAACGGGCCGAAGGGGGAGAGGCTGTGTCTGGTTTTGTTGGACGTTCGGTGAGTCTGTTTTTTGTTACACCTGGCAGCGAGGCAAACGTTATTACCATGAAATTAACATTTATTTGCTTAGACCCCAACTCCTAACATCTTGTGTTGCCTACTTTGTGGCGCTGCAATAAATACATTTGCATAAATTACTTGGCATATGAAAACGCCTGAATTGTTATTGTTAATATTTTGCGGTCGTTAGTTGCTGTTAGTTTATGCCGGGGACCGAGTGCTTTTGCTCCTAATACGGATTCTGGTCCATGACCAGTTCGCCCGCCCGCTGGCAAAAATAGGAAAGCAGTCAGAAACAAAAAAAAATACACACTTCTAAAGCCAAAACCCAAAACAAAGTGCCAACAAAGTAATTGCCAGCATTTGGCTTACGGGCAATCTGTACATGTAAAAGTGTATTTCTGTGTGTTTTTGTGTGTGTGTTTGTATGGCTGCCACGCCCTTAGCCATATGCTAAATATAAACAAGTGCACAAAACAACAGCCCAAAAGAGCCTGTCAGTTGCCTCGTCCTAGACCAGTGCCTTAATACCCTGCAAAAGCCTCATATTGAATGGAGTTGAAATAATCATGAATAAGAGCAGAGAAAGCAAATAAATAAAGTTCATTTATGTAAAGCTAATAAATGTTTCAAATTATATGTCATAATAAAATCATTTTCAGAAGTAGTACTTTCTCACAGCTCTTTAAAAATAAATTGCATACTTTTCGGCTGAAATTTATTTTCTCTCACAGTTTCAGAGTATTTCTTTTCGAGTTGTTTCCTTATTATTCCCAAGTCTTTCTTCTCCTTTCGCTCATGCTATTCGTTTGTTGGTCGCGACATTTTTGTTTTCAATATGCGAAATGTGTCTGTATGTGATTGTGTGAAATATATGTGTATAATTTTACGCATATTTGAACTTTACTGTAGCATTTCTGAGACCCTCGTACTTATGTACATATGGATTCATATGCCGAGTCCTGCAACAAATATTTACGATGTCACGTTAATTTTTATGGCATGCCCGACGGCAATTTGGGCGACGACAATTTCGAGGCTTCTCGTACTTATTATTATATATTGTATTTCATATATTATGAATCTTTATGATGATTACAGTTATTAGTCATTAGCAATGCTTTGTGGCGCCTCGCTTGATTATCTTTCAGTTTTGATTAGCTCTCAATTGATTGAATTCCGACAATGGAACTGTCTCTAAAATAAGCTCATTGTTAATTCAATGCGTGGCTGTCAGCTAGGCGTATTTATCTTTATCAAATGTTGCTCAATTACAGTTAAGAGAATGACCCAATAATGCAGGTGGGCGGGGCTATCTGCCGCAATGGGCGTAACTCACACACATGTGTGTCGGCTCTCATTGTTTCATTTTTATCTCTTAATTACATTTTCATCTTGATGCTGGCTGGCATTCTGAATGCCTCTCAACTATCAAAGTTTAATTAACTTGCCAGCCAACGTCTGAGTAGCTGCTCAAGATATTCTCATACCCATAGAATAGAAGAGTAAGGAGCAAGTCCTTCCAGCCTAGTCTGACGTTCTAATGCTCAGCTTTATGAAGCCACATAATTGAATTGTTATGGCTTTCAATGTTGGCAAAAGATACGAGTTCAGACAGTATTAACCGCAATGTAAACAATAACTAAATTCTCAAATTAACTTCATTTGTGATAATTAAAGCTAACATTTTAAGCCAAGTTTGTTTAGAGTTCATATTTATTAAAATATTGTATTAAATTCACATTCATATGAGAAATAAATACTCCTGGCAAGACAAATCATACTCAAAACGGTACAAACTTTGGGAACAAACTATGAAATTGAAATGGTCCAAGCGGCAATAAAGCTCAGTTGACATTTACCATATGTTTGCTGTGTTATTTATTACACTCAAGATAGCTTGAACTTCAATTCCAACTTTGGACATTTGTTCCACGTCAAAAGACTTAGCCAAACTTTGCTGACAAATTTTTGTTATTCACACTCATTCTCGTATTCATATCATGCGTTTGCCATTCGAATTGATGTGGCGATGTGCAACTAAGTTTTCGACGACGCGGATTCCATGATTGCACTTTTTTAGTTTGTTTTTTAATACCCTGTACTTAGTAAAAATGTAGAGAAAGGATTCACTTCACAATTTAACTATATTAAAGAACTATATTACATATTTACTTACATAGTTTATCGCTGACAAAACATACCAGTTGTTCGCAAAAAAGTTTTGTCATTAGCGGAGGCAGAAAAACTTATATTTTATATGTGTACGAAATTCTTTAGCTACAGGGTATCTGTTAGTCATAGCCTCTTATCTAATACTTTCAAACAATTTGTATGGTTGTATTTTTTACACTTTTTTTTTATTTGGATGCAGGTAACACTCAACTTTTTGCGAAGGGAGCAAAAACTTTGCATTTGCTCTAAGCATAAAGCATGGATGACTGCCTACACTCACTGCACTTTGTGTGTGTGTGAGTGTGTGTAGTCAATGTGTGTGTGTGTGTGTAAATGTGGTTCTGTCTTGTGAAGTTGTTCAGCTGATGGCCGCTGGGTAACATCATAGCCGAAAAAAAAAGGTTTCCATTTCAGCTGTTCATGCGGACAAGGTTAACTGCGAACTGCGAGCGAGCAATGAAAAATAATTGCAGCTGAAACAAGTCGAGGCGATTCCAGATGCCATTGCAATTTAATTTATTAAATGTAACAACTTGTAACTAATGAAAATGCACTTAATTTGCGCCCTCCGCTCAAATGACTTGGCACAAATGATTCTGTCTACATTTCGGCATTCTTGTTTTTCTCGCACATTCTCATGCATACAATACTTTGAGCTTGTGCATTGTTGAGGAAGTAAACATATTGTTATCCAGCTGCAAATACAATCGAAGAGCAGTTACGCCAACCGGAAAAGCGACGTTTTCACGCTTTTCACATTTTTGCCAGTCCTTTTCACTCGAGTGCATTCCTAGAAAACAGATACATTCGCCACTTTTTGTCAATGTTTCCACGTTTTCGGCCTGCCCGCTCAATTTACCAGCAAAGTGGAGAGAGCAAAAACAAAGAGAATTCCAAAAGAAAATAAAAAGCTTTGCATGCTGAAAGTTGCCTTGCCTTGCAGGTGCAACTGTGCAACCGCACAGCGCACAATTTAAGTGCCGCAATTACCAACAATAGACGCAACTTTGCCACAAAACTGTTGCATTAACAAGGCACAAAGTTGCGCGCTTAGAAACCAACAATTGCAACGCCAGATAATGCGGCACTCATCCAACTATTAAACAGACTTTTAACTAGCTTTTTAGTTTGGCCATAGAACTTTTTAAATAGCGTCAAGTGCACTTGGCCAAAAGTTAAACTTGGCCTGCATTTTGTATAACGTAAACAACGAATGGAATTTCGACAAAAGACTCTTGAAATCAGTATGCATTAAATGAAAGTATCGATTGAAAATCGAGATGAAAACTAATTTTAGTTTCTGTTTTACTTAGGTTAATTAAAAAATGTTCAATATGTTTGGGTTAACAACTGAGATGACTAATTAAATATATTTTTAGCTTCATTAAGAAATGTGGAATGTAATTTAAGTAATTATTTATTATCAAATATTTCCCTTGATGCCTCTTAAAGACATTCAAATTTTGTTGTTTATAATCATGCTTTAAATTTAAATGCATTTATTTTCTCTCACAATTTCTACTTGAAATAAATTTTCATTTGGCAGCCAAAAGAAAGATTTGCGTCGGCATTATGATAAAAGAGTTTTGCAGTTTTAATTTGAATTTTCACCAAGCTGCATAAAGCCATAAAGAGATTTGCTTTGCCCACAAATTTTCAATTTCCAATAGAAAATATTACCTATTCGATTTATGGAGCAATTTAAGCTACAAATCTAAAATCAATTATCCCCCAGGCGGAAAACAATAAAGATTGCAATGTTGAAATTACATTTGTGGCTTTTGCTAATCTCTTTGTCACACCTTCGAAAAGTTGCCATAAAAACTTAATAAAACAGAAAGACCGCTGCAAAGTAGAGAGTTGTAAATTTGCAATTTTTGGATAATTGTTAGGTTTGTAGAGAAAAGTCTTTTTGGGCACACATCATGGCGTATACGCAATGTGCCAACTGCAAAACACGCAAATTCCATTAGCGCTGCATTTATTTAAAACATTTTTCGCTCATACTAATTAATAATTCATGACAAAATCATTGGGAATTGTGAAAATGCGCTAAAAAAAAAAAAACAAACCAAGAACAAAAGAGAAGAGAACAGCTCGTGGCATTAAATGCAAAGCGATTGGAAATGGTAATGTAGTTTTTGTGCTTTTCGATTACAATTTGGATTCGAATTTAGATTTGGGTTTCAATTTGCATTGACAGGCAGCGCATTCGATGGAATTTCATTAAATCTACCGCATACCAAAATATGGAAAATTTACAACAACAGCAAGCTGGTGAAATGCTTTCAAACTCTGCGCAAATATTTGTTTTTCAAATGAAATGAATAAATGCAGTAGCAGTTGCAGCAAAAACAACAACAACAACAATCCCCACAACAACTGCGACTGTGATGATGATGATGATAATGATGATAGACAGATAAAGTTTTAGCCTTTGGTTGCTGTTAGTTTAATTAAGTTGTTGTTGGTGTTTGCGAGTTGTTGTCAAAGGCAAAGTTGAGGATACCCTAACTCGAGTTCGGCCTCAACAATGCCGTCCTTCATATGCAGCTGTTAATTAAATTTTATGATGCAACCAGTAAAAGTTGCAACTTGAGTGCTGCTTTGAGGCAGTTACAACTAATGATGATGTTGCTCCTGCTGCTGCTGCTGCTGTTCGTCCAGTTGCTGCTGCTGCTGCTGCTGCTGCTGCTGCTGCTGCTGCTGCTGCAGTTGCTGATAATGCAGTATGTTTACTAATTTAAACATGACACGGCCAACAACAGTGTGTGTGCCCCATTGTGTGACACTGTCGACCAACAGCATGCAGTGTCATGCCATTTATCTATGTGCCAGCGTGTGCCTCATGTTGCCCAAGGAGTGGCAGCAACAGCAGCAACAGCAACAGCAACGGCAACAGCAACAGCAACAGGATGCGTGGGCGACACACAGACTGGCGACGGCAGTTGGCAATCAATAAATCCCAGGACGCAGCTCCTGTTGATATTTGCACAAGGCAATGCATAAATGCACACAAGCACACATACATACATACATATATATGCATACATACATATAAAGAGATACACCTGTTTGCATGTGTGTGTGCGTGTGTTGGTTGCTTGATTGCTGACGTCCATTGCAACGCTGGCTGCAAATTTCTATCAGCAACGTTAGCAACAGCATCAACAACACCAGCAACAGCACCAGCAGCAACACCAGCGACAGCACCAGCAACAGCACCAACAACAGCAACTAGTTGTTGCCATGACTCCCCTCTCATATGAACGGTGAGATGGACACGAAGAGGCGTTGCCTCTTTCGAGAGCACATCTCCCGTTTCAGTTGCAGTTGCAGTTGTCCTTGCTCACGGTTGGGATAAAGGAAAAGTACAGTTTACAGAAAAGTTGCAGTCAACTCTTCTTAATAATCAAAGTAGAAAAGTGAACATAATTCTAAGCCCAAACTGATACATTGTCAGATTAATAACTAAAATATTTAGCAAGACAATAAATTATTTATTAATGATTAGTCAATGATTAGAAATGATTTTAATCGAACTCGAATTTGACATTTTTTTATTTATTTATTTATTTTATTCATTTATTTATTTTTTCTGATATATAGTATAAAAGAAAATTATGTAATTTCAAAGGAAAATTTACAAAATCCTCAAAAGAAGAGCCATTAAAAGAAACCCTATTCATTTCAGACAACTTGCTTTTTTTTAATTGACTATTTTAAAAAGAAATTTTAAAAAATTTTGATTAGTATTAAACAAAGATGAATCTGCATACTCGACAAAAAATAAATGTTAAGCTTTTTTTAATAGTTCCTGAACACTGAATATTTCATTTGGCTTGTTAGAGATTTGAACAACATGTGTGCATATTGATTTTAGTTTAAATTTTGAAAGCGCTCGATTTTAGATAACCATTTTTATTAGTCCGTACACAGGATATGGGAATTTAAGATACACGGTACTCGCATTTGGATTTTGGAGCGATAACTCGTTTAGCTTGTCGCTCGTTTGTCGTTTCCGGTCAAAACAGGAGGCGGCCATTTTATGACATAACAGAAACTTGTACAAGCACACCGACACACACGCTGTGTGTTTGCATATGTGTTGGTATGAAGTGGTGCAATTGGCTTATGCACGATGTGCATAAACTAGTTAAAAACATATTTGCACTAGTAAATCTTGTTAAGGTGGAATTGGGGGGAAAGAAGAGTATATGGAAAGGAGGTTGAAATGCAGGAAAATGAAGAAAATAAAGGCAGCACTGCGGGGTAAATGGTTTTGGTTTTGGCTTTGGTTTTGGTTTCTGTTTCTGGTTACGGTTTGGGTTTTGGTTTTGCTTTCGATGTTGTGCGTCAAAGTTTTAATTAAACTTGTAAATGTTGTTGCCACCAGAGCCAAACAATAACGAGAACATGCAACGTGTGTTGTCGTATTCGCCGTGTGTCTCCCTCGAGGGGAGTCAATTAGTTAACTGAAATGAGGGGGGAGTTGGAAGAGGGACTTACCAACATTGCCCTCCGCTTGAACAGAATCTCCATGTGTGGCCAGCAGCAGCAGCAACAGTAGCGCCGCAATAGAACCAAACTGCAGCTGCCTCAATGGTTGCCTCAGTGCATCCAGGTTGCAGCATCTGCGGCCGCAGCCCCCTTCCGCTTCCGCTTTCTCTCTCCTCTCTTCCTTCACTCCACTACTGTTAAGTAGCAGGCTATAACTCCGCCGCTGTTGACGCAGCGACGTTGAAGTCGACGTCTCACGTAGTTGTTGTTGTTGTCTACGTAGATGTTGCTGTTGAATATGCTTTGATTGCTGTAATCGCCGCTTAGACCATTCTCCTTGATGCTGCTGCTGTTGTTGCTGCTGCTGCTGCTGCTGCTCCAATGATCCTGTTGCCTGCCACTGTTGCTGCTGTCGCTGCCTCTGCTGCCGCTGCTGCTGTTGCTGTTGCACTTTAGTTGCTGTGTGTTGCCGCCGCTGTTGTTGCTGTTGTTGTTGTACATTGCTTGCCATGATAATCGGCCCACCTGCAAAATGTGTAACAAACAAGGATAAATTAATTAAAATTAAAATGTATACATGAAATATTTATTCAAATATATATGTTTTTGTCTTCTTAATATCAATTCCTGATTGTCTTATATCTCATATATCGCACACGAATTCAAATCGAATTCAATTAATGCTTTTAGCATTTTATCACATTTGTGGCATAATCTGTAAACAGGATCTCAGCTGTCCTCAACATGATAAATTCATTTTTTCAATTATTTATCATTTTTCACAGCTGCTGGCAATGAAAAATCAATTTGATGAGTTCGTGAGATGGAGCAACTTTTGAATCAGTGTGCACTGTGGTTATTCCCTTTTGTGTGCAAAATTGCATTTACGCTTATTGTGACGGGAACAACTTTTGACTTTCCGGCATTGCCTCCCACACGCACACACACCCAAACACACATACCAACACATTTCTTATTGTATTGTTCAAAGATATGCACAATACACAAAATCAGCTCATATCCTACAATCCGGATATGGATAAGAGCTAAGTGGTGCGGGGTAAGGGGTATAGGACCAAGGAGGAAGGAGGAAGGAGGAAGGAGGAAGAAGGAAAAGCGGATGGAAAGTTTACAGTATTGTTGTGCTGCTGCAGTTTCCTGGCTTTTAGTTTCGGCTCCTTTTGTGCGCTTTCGGTTTCTGCTCCTTACAAATAATTCCTGCTGTTTATATGGTAATAAATGTCAGGCTTCATTTCGCCACTGCGCCACGAGCTCTGCCAAAGGAAATTGATTTTCCTTGACGCTTCAATGGCTTTGCTGCGGCAGGTGGTCGTAGTCAACCCCCTTCCTACCCCCCTCTCCACAAGCAGTTCTTGGTTCTTATTTCAATGCTCCTCTCGGGGATCCCTTTTTGTCCTTAGCGATGGCTGGCATATTTTCAACTTGGGTCTCGGACTACGCATTGTATTTCTTACTACTGCTGAGCACTGGACCAAGAACTGGGAGAAAATATCCAGACGCCTGCAGCTCATCAACTGTCGCCCAGTTGAACACAAATCTGCTCGAACTGAAGCTGAACCCCAAAGAAAATGTGGAAAATGTGTCCGAATATTGAGCAAGGTGCGATGAAGGCGAACACAAAAAAAAGGAAAGAAAAAAACAAATAAGGAATCAAATGCAATTACCTGTCAACAGGAAAAAAGCCCAACAAAATAAAGGAAATAAAACAATACTATTAAATCAACAAAAGGAGCCATTTCTTTGGGTTTTGCATGTGTTATCCTTAAGCTAAAGGATATATTTGTAAACATTTTATAAAGACGGAAAAAGCACTTTCTTTAATTATAATATTTATATACATAGCTTTCTCTGCTTAAAACACAGTTTGCATTTAACAAAAATCACTAAATTTAAATCATCTTTAAATTTTTACTCTGAATGTTGATTTTAATTGACAAATTAACAATTATCACTTCCATCTGGGAATATAAATTAATTATAAATCAGGGCACACAAGTAATTGTCAAATTAATAACCAAACACAAATGAAATGCAACAGTTTTTGAAATGACTATTCAACATGGTTCAACATGAAATTGATGGACTGATTAAAAATACAATTTCAAGGAAATTCCAATTATAAACATTGTCATTCGGTTCAGTCCATCGGTCTGTGTGCTATTTGTATTTGCTGAACTGTGAAATTGCGAATGCTTTAAATGTAATTAATGTACTTATACAGTCTGTTTGTTGTTTGTTATTTGCTATTGACATTTACTCTGGCTCGGAATGAGATTGAACATCTTGGCAGAAATCAAGTTGCGGCCTCAATTTCTTGTTGATTATTGAACATGTTACCAAAACCCTTTAGAAAGTTTTTCCAAAGCCCATCAAAATAATATGTATTCAATCATATCGCATAAGCTGCATGATTAATGTGCCCCATGCCACGTGCCCCATGCTCCATGCTTTCCATATCTTTGTCTAATGGACTTTACTGCCTTGACATAGTTATTCCCAAGACGCAATGACTATGATTCCTTCGTCTCTTTGGTTTCGAGCTTGAATCGTGGGCTTCATTTTTCATCCGTCGCCCAACGGCGGAAAACTAACTGAAAAACTAAACTAAACGAGGCTTCAATAAGTTGTAGAAGCCCTTAGGCGACCTCGTCGCCCTGAGGCCTGATACAGCATGATATTGCAACATATGCGGCAGAATAATTAATCATCGAATGTACGTGCCGGCCTAGAAGTTTTTCCTCCTCCGCCCACTGGCAGAATGTGGGCAAAAGTTAAGACCGCCTGCTTACGAAAGTTACTTAAGCTCTTTATAATATTACCAAGTAATATGAATTTATTGCCTGTAAACGGAATATTTGATTAGCTGCCCGTCCGGATTCAATTAAAGTGACAGTCGTCGTCATTCTCCAATTCCTTTTCATTTCACTTCTTCTCCTTTAGTTTTCTAATTTCATTTTCAACTTGCTGCCACTTTTGCAATTTATGCAAACTTAATTAGGAACCAACCTTGCGATAAACTTTAAAAATTGCACTTTTTATCCAACTGCCAGTCACTTTAATTAAAAATTGTCCAACAATTAAAAACGCATCAGTGAGTGCAAACACACACACACAGATAAAAAGACAAACAACTGTTCCACGGGCAGAGAATGGCATAATGAAAACAAGTTAGGACAGATCCAACTACTTTTGATGGACTCTAGAAAGACCCTGTAAGTCCAGGGGAAGAAAAATGAATGATGATAGTATGACCAACAGCTTTAACGAGCTATTAAGCCACTTTCGATTCATTGCCTAATTTAAATACAAAAGTTATTAAATTAGCTTTTAAAATAATTGGTCACTCTGTAACATTTTCTTAAACTTCCAGCTTTAATGAGCTTTCAAAGCTCAGACAACCGAGCTGTCAGTGCATGTCTGCAAGCTCTAAAAAGCTTTCAAAGTCATTTTTGAATTTTGCTACAATAAAATGAAGCACTATTAAATCACAGTTTAATTGATAATAAACAATTATTTTCTCTGGGCATACCCCTATTATCCCTATACCCTGTAAAGGTAATTAAAACCCGTCTATAAATGCAATTCGCAGTTCGCTGCAACAAGTGAAGCGCGGAGTAAATGGAGGCTAATAGGGCGGGGCCATTTTTAATTAAGTTAACAGCAAAGCGCGGCTTTTAGCCAGATGCCGATAGGCAGTGACACTATGTCACAGTGTCACAGTGTCATTTGGCATGCCACGCCCCCCGCCCACTGCTGCCTAACGGTGGCACGACCGCAAAAGCACTTGTTTCTGTGAATCCTGCAATGCTGCATGCCACAAAAAACCGCAAGCACCACAGCAACTGCCAGAACCAGTTTGTTTGCGTGGCATTTTCGGGAGGGGATTGAAAACGAAATGACTAACACCCACCATCCCCCCAGACCCCAGTCCCCCAGCCCTCCCTCGGTCTGTCTCACGCCTTGTTGCAAGCTTTGCTGCAATTAAAATTCAAGGAAATTACTTTAAAATACATTTGTTGCGATTGTCAACTGGCTGCATTGCAGCTTGCAACAGCAACAACAGCAACAGCAACAACAGAGTGGCATGGTTTCGGTTTTTGTACATTGTTTGCTCCATTTCCGTTCACGTTCACATACCACGCCCCTCCATCCCTCCATCGCTACTTCCCCACACATTCCCTTGGCAATCCCATTGCCTTTCAAGTCACATCCGTTTGGCTTTTGTCCGCGCATATTGCGCCCCGAAGCGTTGCGTTTTAAATTTGCACTCAGTGTGCTTAACTGCACCTCGTTCTCCTTCCCACTTCACTCTACCCCCTTCCCGCCTTTGCCACGCCCCCTACTTTGTCAACAGCAGCAATTTCACATCCACTTTGGCTTAACACACAACTTCTCCCCAAAATCCCTCCATCGACATTGTGCCAACTTATTCCCAGCTTGCATATATTTTTCGGCTAAGAGTTACGTCCATTGAATTTCAATCATCAATTTCAATCAAATTTGCACTGCGATAGCCGCAAATTTTATTGGCTTTCGCTATACAAAATTGACGTCTTTCTGCCAACTGCAGCTGCAAAACTTTCAATCCAATTAGACGCAGCTTTGATACCCAAAAAATGGATTAAAAAAGCGAAAACAAAATAAAGTTTCGCAATGGGGAAGGAAATGTTTTCAAGCACATAAAGAACACACCAATTGGAATTATTAGTAGTGGAAATTAAACTGTTATAGCTTAAATTAGACTAAAGTTTTGTTGGAGCCTTGAGCACAAAATAAATCAATAAATTTGATGAACTATGAAGTAAAATTATTGTGTATTGCAGCATCTTAAATATCTAATGAAATCAAATATATTTGTTATGAATTAATGGCCGTGTTCACCAAAACTAATCAATCAGTAATCATGTATCAGATATCAAAAAATTTTTGATGAGCTTCTGATGAACGCTTTGATAACAATTTCAAAAATGCTTAATGTAATGGGAATGATCACAGCAAAAGGCCAGACTTAAAATAATAGATGATATGTTTCATTATTCAAAAATTAAGACAATATTGTATGCGCATTTAATATTTTATATAGGAAAGTTTAAAGCACTGTTCCTAACCATATTCCTTAAAAATACGCAGATTGCAACTTTTTCTTTGCATTTTTTTAAGAAGACCAAATTAGTATTAAAAATGTGGTTTCATAATTAATTTTGTCCTATTTATTTTCAAATTTCGAGTTCCGTTGATTACGATTTGTTGTATCGATAACAAAGCATTACACTCAGAGAATTTCAGCGTACTATTTCGGTGATGAATTTTCAGTCATCATAATCACAAAATTTGAAATCATGATTGCCCAACACTGCCGTTTACCAGAATAATCATTAAAATTTCATCGACATTCTGTTGTCGATTTGTTTTGGTGAGCACGGCTAATGATTCGATTGCAGTAAGTTTTTGCTCTTTACAGCACTGCCGTGAGCGTAACTAATAAACACTGTCTTTTGAACACTAACTAACTAACACTATCTTTCGTTGTGCAACACTGCTACATGTCAGTCTGTGACTTGACAACATTAGTTAGCTTTTTTAATGCTGTCGTAAGTTTCTGGGGCACGTGTCAGAAGCCAGTTCGCTGAAATTTACTTTACAAACAGACGAAAAGAAAAAATAAAATTTATTAAAAATTGCAAACTTAAGTTTATGTAAAACAAATTGCAGTCCGTCAACTTTCTGACTGAGGGAAACTAATTTCAAGCAACCGCAAAAGAGAAAAATGGGAAAGAAACAGAAAATGAAGAAGGCGGCAGCGGCAGCAGCAGCCACAGCAGCAGCAGCCAAGGCCGCAGCAGCAGCTGTCGAAGAGACCAGCAACAACAGCAACAACAACAACAACATTGATGATGCCTGTGTCAGCGAGAATAATGAGAACGGGGACAAGAAAACGGATCTTCGCGAAATGCGGGCCAATATGCAAAAGCTGATGAACTTGGCCAAGAACATGAAATCGAAGCCAAGCACCTCACGCAAAAGTCAAGCTTCGTCGGCTTCCGTCTCCTCGGCATCGGACACCTCCGACAGCGATGATGCCGTCACGGTTGTGCAACAAGCTGTCAAACCCGGAAAGGGAACAGGAGCAAGAGCAGTTAATAGTCCTGAAGTTTATCCGATACCGAAGTTTCCACGTGGCGAGAAAAAGGCTCGTCGACTCCTGATGAAGCTCGACCTGGAGAAGATGGCGAATGTGTCGCGTGTGACGATGCGCAAGGCCAAGAACGTGTTGCTCTGCATCGATCAGCCGGAAGTGTACAAGTGTCCCAATACCAACACCCTCATCTGCTTTGGCGAGGTTCGTGTCGAGGACACTTCGAATGCAGCCGCCGCTCAGGCTGCCGAACGTTATCTAAACGATGCCAATGTCCGTTCATCTCCCCAGTCAAAGGATGGAGATCAACTGGATGATGCTAAAATTGACGACGAAGACGATGACAACGAAGAGGGCAATCTCGATGACAGTCAATTGGATGAAAAGGACATCGAGCTGGTCCAAATGCAGGCCGAATGCTCGCGTCAGAAGGCCATCAAGGCTCTGTTGAAGCACAAGAGCGATGTGGTCAATGCCATCATGGACCTGACCGTGGGATAAACAACGAAACTCAATCAACAACTTTCATGGCCAGCTTTCAATTAAATTCCCATTAAATTTTGTGCCCACACATAATTTACATATGCGCAGAAAAGTATGCTATGAATTTAATAAATGGAAATAAATCTGAAAAAAGGCTTAATGCAGAAGAAGTTGATAAGACGCTTGACATTTTCTTTATAGAATTTCATTTAAGAAATTCTTTTGGCAATCAGGCTTAATTAATGGTTGGAAATATGATAAGATCTTTGCCTTTCAGAGACTTCTGAGAGCATTTGCAACTATTTGATTCAAGGAATTCATTTATTTTCTGCTAAGATACGAGTATATTTTATCTGTCAACTTTTGACGTTGCCATCTTTGCAGTTTTGCTGTTTGCAACTTCGCAGTCTCAACTATTTTTCTATGAGAAATTCCTTTTATTTTTATCACTTTCATTTCATTTTGTGGCAGCGTAATCATCTTTCCAGTTGGTTGATGTTGATGTTGCTGCCAGGTGCTGTCTGCTTTGCTCTATTCAAAGGACTTGCTGCGTAAGTATTCATTCAATTAAAATGGCTTTTGTTCGGGAGAGTTTCCTTTTGACATCTCCGAGGCAGCAGCAAGTTCAGCCCTGTGGCTGCCACCGTGTGGCAGAGACAAAACGTAAAGCCACTTAATAAATGGCGGGCTCTAACTTTCGGCTTAATTTCATTCAATTTGCAGCTGTCGTCAGCAACCGTAAAAAGGACTTTAGTTTTGCATTGTGGCCGGATTCGTTGTGCCACTCAGTTTTTGTATTCCGTCGCCAGCGTCTTTTCCTACGCACGTGCCACAATTTCATGCGCGAAAATTACCAAAAATAGACAAGACAAAACCAAATAAAAACAAATGACAGCAACTTGCAACTTTATATTCTGTACGGAATACTACTCGAAATCGGACCGGAAATTGATTAAGAGTTTTAATCAGCGATCGAAAGACGCGCTTCGGAATACAAAATCAGATGACAATGTATCTATAAGATTCAAAATAAGGCTACAAGTGAAATGGCATTCATAAGCAGCTGCCAGGCTAGCTTACGGCCTTCACCTGGGCGATTCAGTAAATAGCTTAAACAGCCTAAGACAATGACAGGCCCCATCACACTCCCCCTCACTCTATGTATAACTGCTGTAATTTTCAACGCCAACAAAATTCTACAAACAATTTCAAGTTTTGTATCTTTTATGGCTGAAATTGTCTTCATATCTCTCTCTCCCTTTAGAGTCTCCGTCGTCTTTCTTTTGCATATTTTTGGGCCACGTTTATAAAGTTGCTTAACCGCAAGTTACTTCTGTGAAAATGCTTTGTTTAGACTCTTGAGTTGTTGTGGATTCTTTGGTCTCAAGGTGGCCAGTTGCTGGGCAGTTTTTTCAACGCTTTCAAGTTGATTTCGTTGCGCATTTCTTAACCAAAATCCGCAAAGGATTTGCTGTCCTGTTGCCTCTTTGTGGCTGTCAGTCGGCTGTGCGGCTGAGCATGAAACCTGCACACTAAGCCGCCTCCAACTCCGCCACCACCTACGACTTCGCTTCCACCTCCAGCGTAGGCATTTCAATTCCCGTTCTTCTTTTTGGCCGTCCTACGTTTTCCGTTTTTCATACGCCCCGTTGGCTGCCAACACATGACGCAGTTCATCACTTTAAGAAGCAAACATTCGTTTACTTCAGAGCTAATCACAACGGCGCGCATGTCATGCGGTCTCTGGGTCGGAGTGGGGTTAAAGGTCGCACTTGAGCCTGAAGTGTTGGCAGTCGTCTTGCCATTTTGGTTTTGATGCCCGTGGGCGGCACCTCGCAGCTGTTACCTTGCACTTTAGAGCTCTTTGGAGCTCTTTGGGGCTCCATTATTGTGAATATCGAGCACTCGACCGAGCAAACAAACAAACAGACAGACAGGCAGACACCAAGACAGAAATAAAGAGATACTGACAGAAAGACAGCTTCAAAGATTGCGAAGCAAATCTCGAGGAGCATTGGCAGTTGGTGATTTAGGCTCGAATTACGAGTACGTTGGTTTTCGCTTTGTGTAACTGACGCCTTAGCGGCTCTAAGCCCAGTTAAGGGATAACAAATTGCTTTTATCTGGCTTTTACCATATATTTCTCTTTTTTTTCTGTATTTGCACATACAATTCATAATTCCCCTTTAAGCAGCTCAGCGTGAAAAAGGGCTTTTCCCGTTCCATCCAAGTGAAAAGCAATTAGATAAGCACTGAATGTGGCAATTGGTTATGATTGTATGGCAGACACAGAGGTTCCAGCTGTTTTACAACGCAATTTATCAGTGGACACCGAGGGAGACCTCGGCTTTGATTTGATTTCAAATTAAAAAGGGTCTTGCAGCGTTTTCCCCTTCTTCAATCATGCATAGCGCAAAAGAATTTTAATTAAATCGGATTTCATTTCAAAGAATTTATACTTCATACTTAAAGTGAAAAGTAAACTTTGATATTCGAAAGAATAACAAAAAATATAATAAGAATGAATCATAAAACTAACGATGGAATCAAAAAAGACAGAAATTAAAAATTCAAGTTACTTAATTTATTATTATTAGTTTCCAGTTCTACGAATATTTTTTATAAATATAAAACTTTTTTCGCATAATCTGCGTCTTACAAAACTTCAGAATTTCTCGCAAACTAATGGAGCTAAGTATATTTATGCAACTCTCTTTTTTTTAGAGATAATTCTCAGTCAGCTTATGACGGTGCACAACTTGCAACGCTTGCACACACAGTTGCAGCATGTCCAAAATTAGAAGCAGCGTGGTGAACATTTTCAATTTAAAAGCAAACTGCATGGAAATTGTTCACATCCTGTGCACTAAGTTGAATCCGCTTGACGATGCCAAAGCCGCTTACAACGCAACCAGGCTTCGCCTGTAAAGCAACATCAACCATTACCACAGCTCCTGTTGCAGCTTCGTTCTGGGCAACAACTGTAGCTAGTTGAAGGGCTGCGTGGGCAGGTTGCAAATTGCCCGAGTTTCATATTGCCAGTATTTCCGGGAATATTTATGCGCAATATTTTATTCATTTCCTGGAAGCCTTAATAAATGCAGGACAACGAAGGCATTGTCTGATTTGTTTTCGTACTGCGACATTTGCTGATAATCTCGTTAATGTGCCCGATGACATTCCTGTGAATTGTTCATCTGCATCTCAATCTGCATTTCAATCTGTGTCTTTTTGTGACTGTATTCCTGGGTAAATGGGGAGCAACCGAAAATTGCATATCAATCGGATATCAACTTTCGATGCTTTCCGAAAACCAATTGCGCAGTTTTGTGAAAAGAAGGAATCCCTTTCCCCTCCCTTCACACACTCTGCCAGCTCACGTTCCTTTCGGCTTTGCTATGAAATGTCAGATACAGTTGCATAGTAGCTCTGTATGTATCTGTATCTATAGCTGCATGTGTATCTATAGCACTTTCTTATCTGTGTCACGATTCAACTTTGATAACAGGAAATTGATATTTCGCATATTCATAATGGGGTTTTTTTTGCTGCTCTGCATATGTACATAATGCATGTGTAATTTTTTATCATTAATTTATCGATAATTTGATTGATAAACATATTTTCGTATTTTCCGAGCTATTTCACAACAGGAAACATCATAAAAAGCCAATTATAAATAAATGAATATATACAGAGAATCATTTGCATTTTAATTACTTTTATTGTGCAAACAGATTGTTTAACAAATGCATTTTAACTATCTGCAATCGAATGGGTTTTTTATTTGGTTGTAAAAATTTCATTGCATACTTTCACGCGCCGTATAAAATAGATCATTCAAAATGGCGAAGACCATCGCAAGAAATTTACATAAAAATGTAATCAACAAAGAGTGTAGCATACTTTTTAGAGCACACAAAAAAAAGGAAGGATGTAAGAAACCTGGCCTCAAATTATAAAACCCAAATTTGGGTAGGAAAACTTTTAACAAAATTGAAAAGTTTCTAGATAATTTCTAAGTTTCTAAGCTCTTTTTATTTGGGTTGAGTTTTCCAAATGACTTACCAGAGAAAGTGCGCACAGTTCTTATGATAAGCGGTCTGCATTTTGGCATCGATGCCGTCTGCCATATGTTGCACTTGAAATTGCCACGCACAAGACGGCAACAGGGCAACAGCAGAGTTGGCCACACTGGTTCAAGTTGGCGCTGTAGCTGGAGCTGGCAACTCGGACGTTTATCGCTGAATTAGCTGACGCAGAATACTAGCTGGGATTTTTCCTACTTGTTGTAGGAGTCAACTTTTCTTATTTAACCGCTCAACACATTGGCCAGCGTTCACTTCGCTGCGCTCACCAGGTTGAACTGAACTCGACTCGCCAAACGAGGCACGACTTGAGCATCAGGTAGCGCAGCGAATGAAACGAACACGAACGAAGCGATGTCGAAGCTGCACGAAACCAAGACAACGAAGCAACCCGAAGCTCACTTCCAGCCTTCCAGACTGATGGGCCTGGGGTAATGTTTGTTAAGCTTTCGTCGAAGAGCTTTCGCTGCTGCTCCTGTTGCGTCGGCAGCGACGCCCACGCGCTTAAAAGCTTTTCTTGCTCGTTTGCGTGCAGCTTTCGTCGCCCACGCACGCAATGGCCGAGTGGGTGGGGGGCATGGGGGGCATGGGAGTCGGCGCCTACAACAACTGGCGCCGTTTCATGGTGTGAGGCCATTGCAAAGCTCTGTCTCCCTCTCACTCACACCCACACCCTTTCTCTGTCGATCTCTGTTGCTCGCTCTTGTACGTTTCTTTCCAAAAATAGCTGGCACACGAATATTCGACCTGCGGCCCCTCGACTTGCCCACCTACAGGCCTCTCTTTTTCCCCCGACCAATCCACCCCACCAGTGTTGCCTGAAATTTATGTGCTAACATAGCTAACTTTATCAAGAAAATAAGCCTGAGATTACTAAAAAATAATTATAAAATGTGATTTAAAAAAAAAACCCTAAAGAACTTGTTTAAATATTTTTAATGCATATTTGATAAATTTTTTAGAAAATTCATTCAACCTCTGCACACATTAATTTTTTGTCTTTAGTATATCTCTATATATTTTAATATCTACGCTCGAAGTGTTATTTCTATCTGAAACATGTTTTAAATGACAAAATGGATTATTTTCTTTATTCCACAATGTTTCCCACATTAAAATATTCGAATACCTTAGTTATACTCTATTTGTTAGTCCGTAATGTATTTTCGGCACAGACTATATTGATATGTTAAAGGTATCTGACAATCTCAAAAAGAACTCAAATCATTTATAGCTTTAAAATAGCCAAAATGTTAGCGCTATTACCAATTTCCCTCTGACAATTTCTTTTCTGTGGCTTTGTATTTACTTTTGACTAGCAGCGACATCTTTAACTAAATGTGGTTGCAACTTTTCCTTTGGCTAAAATGCCAAGTCACAAGTGAGTGTTTAAGCTGCCTCTTCCCTCCCTTCACCACTCCTGATACTGTCCCTCCCATCACGCACCACTTCTTGTTTTTAGCAAAGTCTTTGCAAGTTCATATATTTCTCTCTCCATTTGTAGCTGCTATTTTTAGGCATTTTTGTATTTAGGAGGCGCCTGCGTAGGGAACTCCCCATTGATTTATTTTCTTGCCATTACTGTTGTTGTTGTTGTTGTTTTCGGGTGCCGACGCCTTTTATGAATGAACTTGACGCACATATTTATTATGTGACTGGGGACGTTGCACTGTTTGCCCCTAAAGACGCAACACCAAAGGCATTGAATAAAACCTCGAGGGACGAGTGCAGAGAAGTGCCCGTTGAAAGGGGGTGAGAGGAGGAATTGGCGTATTTACAATGTCACTTGCAATCTCATTAAGTTAATGGATTGTCGTCGTTGTTTGTGTTGGATTCGTGATGCGCATATGACGCCATTGTATTCCAAGTCCAACTCTACTCATATGTCCTTTACAATCTGCCCGACTGTCTGTCTGTCCCTCTGTCTGTGTGTAAGAAAGGACACTGTCGGACTTTGCAAACGTGCGCGGATTATGATTAATATTTGTCGAGTTTTAAATTAATTGATGGCAACGGCTGTTGGCTCAATGCTCATTAATAATATCAAATACTGAATGAAACAAGGCACAACGAATTTGAGGGAGGGGGAAGAGGGGTCCTTTTGGCGGCAGCAGCTTGGGCAGTTAATATAAATTTAGATTTAATAAGCTGGATGTGGCAACTGTGCGGAGTCCCACCTCAAACAGGCTCAAAGGTGCCCGAATTCTCAGAAATTCTCAGTAACAAATATTCAGATGAAACAACAGATGAGTGAAGATTATTCCAAGAATTACAGAGACGATTTATAAACAGAAATTATGTAAAATGATAATGGCATACAATGTTTGTTTTCAATGTGGAACTAAACAAATAATTAGTTTGGTTTTATAATTATTGTCGATTCATTTCTTCCTCTGATTCAACGATAACAACTGAGTTGTGAAATTGTTTATCAGAAAAATAAATAAATCAATCATATAAACTAATCGATATTGCGATTGTAAATCAAATTTAACGCATACAAGTTTATCTACTTTTCGGCACTCTAGTACAACTGATTAGGTAATTAATGATTCAAATAAAAAGATAGCAAATATCGAGCCCTTTTTGCGGATATAACGTAAGCGACATTTTTCCGAAATTTGTTTTTTAATGCAAATGTGTTCATTAATATTAATAGTATCTACACTCAAAATATTAAACTTTAATTGTTAATATTTCCGGAGATATTGGCCTGTCAACTATAACGTAAGCGACACATGATACGAAGAAATCAACTTAACGAAACCTAAAAACCTTTCTCCTGTAAAATTTGCTTTTTGTCGCTTACGTTATATCCGCAAATAGGGCTCGATATGTTGCAAGCTTTTCAGAGCAAGATTAAGTTATTTTTGTAATATAATACATATATTTCCATATTTCCGGGAAATCTGTCTGAACATGGAATTTCTTGAATTCACATATTATTGCAATTATTTCTGCCTCCGTTTTCGTCATCAACATTCTCGGAATTAAAGAATGAACGTCATCTCATTTTATGAGTCTACTTAACTATTAAACGAAAGTGCCTTTCATAACTTTCACTTTAAGTGGCAAATTGCTGTTGCTTTATCTGCAAATTTTATGTGACATATTGTGAATAATATTTTCATTTTTATATGCCCAGTTGTTGACACAAACAAATATTTGAGTTTCATTTATATATATATATATATATATATGTACAGCTTCCGGCTGTTTACGCAAGTCTTAATCAAAACGGATTTCTCAATGTGACATTTATATCTCTATGGAATAAAAGTATTGTTGTCGTTGTTATTGTTGTATCTGGTGCTGCTGGTATATTTAACTCAGTATGACATATCCACATATTGCTGCATCAAACGGTCATGTCAACACCATTCAATCAAAGCCCACAAAGTCGACCGTCGACTCCCCTCTTTCCCCTTCCCTTCTTCGACTATCCTCTGGCGATTATCTCAGTAACTGTTGCCATTGTTACACACCATACACGTACTTCAAGCAGAGAATCAAGTCACATGTCCTCGCACCTGACTCTCTCCAAAAACGTGACATTGACACAAAGTATTGCAAATTTATCACAATAACCGAAAACTGTTGAACAGCTGCTTACAGTTTCTCAAGGATCTCTCCTTTAATTTAAGCTTGTACCTTCATTGAAGTCAATTTTAGAAGTGTTCTCGTTACTTAAAAGTATTTTAAACGAGTCAATGTTGTTGGGAAAACCAACTTTCATTTTTATTAGATTTTAAATACCTTTTGATAATTTTTAGGTTCGTAGAAGTACATATCTTTGGTAAGATTTGTATCCAGATTTGTAAATATATTATTAATACGAACTTCTATATAGAGAAGAGAAAGAAAATAAAATAAAATACCATCAAAGCTCAAACAATGTATCAAATAATATTCCTTTATTCCAGAACAAATACTTTAGTAGCTATAAAGTTTCGAACTTTATTCCCCAATAAAAGTCTTTAAAGGTCTCGCTTGATATCTGCTTAATATCACATTTCCAAGTGTTGATCAAATCCAAATAATTGAAAACAATAGCCGAATTGAAATATTTCTATTCACGAAAATTTGTACATCAACTTTATTATATAATGCCTCAACTGTTTAATCAATCATTTAGATTTCACATATTTCTTTATTTCGATTGCACAATCAAATAAAACGTCAATGTTATGCAAATCGCTTTCAATTATTATAATGCTTAGACCCCCAAGGACTACATGGTCTTGGTATTTATTTCGGTATATATAATTTGAAGGCATCTCCCTCAAAGTCAAATGTCGATAATTGAGCGGTTTACAATTTGCATTTTTGTTGCCTACTTTTCGGGCGGCAAGTGAAAAGTGGCAAATGGCAATTGAAAGACACACCTGTTGCCATGCCTCTGATACCCTGTTGGGCATGCCTCAAAAGGTCAAATCACTTAGTTGGCATATAAAATACCCACACAATATATCATATACTATATTTGTATATTATTGCTTGACTTACCTCAGTTTGACATTTATAACCTTGCTCATGTAGTTTTTTATATCATTTTCAGCGCAAACAAACGAAGACATGCAAATTGTAGTTGTTTTCTTTTTTTTGTATTATTTATTAGTTGCTGTTGTCGTCGTTAGTTGTTTGATTTTTGTAGTTGTTCTAGCTGCATTTTATTTTATGCGTTTTATGCTTTAAATTTTGAATTGGTTTTGATTAGTGACAAACTGCAAAGAGACACAAATAACGATTTCATAAAATTTGTCCAGTTTGTTTAATTTTAATGGTTTTTTGAGTTCTTTTCTGTATGGTTTTTTTTCTTTAATTTTTTGGTCTACTTTTTTGACGTATTCGTTGCCCGCAGGAGGCCAGCAATAACTTCTTTTTGACGCAAACAACGGCAGCAACTGACGACTGACGACAGCAGCAGCTGCCGCAAGAAAATCCTAAGCAAAGCTGAACTTTTTTCCACTAACAGCGGCTTCAAAGAGCGAAAGAGGGAGGCAGAAAGGTAGAGTGAGAAAGAGATAGAGCGCGTCATCGGCGAGGAGAGCCAGTGAGTGAGCTTGTTCTGAGAGCGCCGGTAATTCGATTTGTGTGTGAATGAGTGTGTATATTTATATAAGTATATGTTTGTGTTTGTGCTGTATTTGTATTTGTATTTTCATGTGGGCAGGCGGCAGTTTGCAGGTGTACGATGACGTTGGTGCCACAGAAAGAGAGAGAAAGAAACAGAGAGAGAGAGAGAGAGAATATGTGTAGAAACTGGGCAGTTAATTGCCCAGAAGGCGCTTCGCTGCTAATGTTTATGACACTGATATTGCCATGCTACAACAGCAAAAGAAAAACATGAGAAGTGTCGCACGCCTACATACAAAACCAAGAAGAATATTTAGAGAGGGAGATAGACATGGAGAAAACGCGAGAGGAAGAGCGTTAGGCAGGCAACACTGTAAAGAAGGCGGCCACATTTAACAACGCAATAAGCTAGCGCTGCTGTCATAGGCAAAAACACACACACACACATTCACTCACGCACACACACAGAATCACAGTCACACACACACGCACGCTGCAACATTGTGTGGGTGTTTGTTATTGTGTATGCTTGTTGGTATTTGTATTTGTTGCTGCACATAAATTCTCTAATTAAATGGCACGTCACTGTTGCTGTTTCTTTATCTTCTTATTGTTGTTGTTGCTGCTGTTAGAGCAAAATACAAAAAAACAACAACAGTAGCCTCCTTATAGAGAAGCACAAACATGCCATATGCTTGTGGCATTCATTTAATGCAGCATACTTCTGGGCTGGATGTCTTAATGTCTGCTTGCTTATTGTTGTCACTTCAACACAAATATACACACTCACGCACACACGCCAACCCACTAACTTATGCACATATATAAATCTATATTCACTTATATGTATTTATCTAATGAAGTTCAGTGTCAAATTTTCATTTCGCTTTCAATCCAAAAAATGTGTAAGAATTTGAACTTGCTACAGTCTGTGGCAGTCTCAGAATCAGAGACTCAGAGTTACAGTTAAAAGCTTTGCGCTGTCGCCATATTTGTTCGCCTGCAGCGTCAAACCCACAATCACTCTATTTATTCAGCACATTAATGTTTATTAAATATTTACTTTAGTTTCTATTAAAATGTTACACAAATGCTCTTTACATTTTCTTTTATTGCTGCTTAATATATGTATATTTTATGTTCTTTATATTTTTTGGTGGCTGCTCGCGTTGACCGTCAGTCGAAGGACTGCCTGTCCTACTGAAATTCCGTTCGTTTTGCAGAGCGCTGTTTCTGATTCTGCTCGTCGTTTTTCCTCTTCGGAGTTTTCGGGTTCAACATATGCGCACACATACAAACACAGACAGAGACACCTTGCTATAACAAAAGCAGTTTGTTGCCTACAAATTCCTACGCATTTCGTATACATATATTTCCAAGCCTGCATATGTGTGTGTGTGTGAATGTATGTGTACCAGTGTTAGTTAGCTCTGTGCTGTAGGTTAGGCACACGCGCCATCAAGCGAAAGCTTTGCAGAAGAAGCTTTTTAAGTCTCATGCTTATTTTGTTGTTGTGTGCTAGTTTGAAGTTTAAATGTCAATTGTCAGCACAGCAGGCACAGTGGTGGCTAATAAATTAGGCATGCTGTTAAGAAAAATAATTGAAACCGAAAATATTGAAACTATAAAATTAAAATACAATTGACATTATATTTAATTAAATTTATATATAACAGAATATATTACATATATTTAGAGTATTATTCTTGTTTGCTCGTGCCCTACAGCAACAACAAACTTCTATGTCCCCCTTCCGGTATTTGGTGCCATCACTTGACGTAGGTTGACAGCTGTTTGCTCTTAACATTGCTATTGATTTTCTTCCGAATCTTGAGCTTGAGCGCAACAGTTTGAAAGTCGCAGCTTTCACTTTCGTGCGCAGCGCTTGTCCGTCCACCTCTCTCACTCTCACGCACTGCGCCTGTCCGCTGCCTGCAGCCAGCCTGCATATGTGTTAGTGTGTCAGCTAAACGCGTGCGCAGGCAGGCGGTGAAAAGCTCCGGCCAACAGCCTGTTGCCGACGTAGGGCGGGCACTCGAGAAAAGCTTCCAGCAGCGGCGCCAATACGCTGGAAGGCAATCGTCAGCCTATGCCATGGCCAGCAATCCCAGACAATGACCGTGTGACGAGTACACATACACTCACATATACATATACATACATGCCAAGGCATCGCTGTTGTAATCCTAATACGACTCGCATAGCTGCGCATAACGAATTAATTTTAGCACTCGATAAAATGAAACTGCATGCTAATGCCGTTTTAATGAGTTTGTGTCGGTCTGCTGCTTTCCGGCTTTTAGCCATTGTGGCCTCTTCAAAGCGATCAAAGCAAAGCTGGCTAAGACTAAGCCCTGGGTTAAGTGTTGACTTTTCAGCTTTGACGTTGGCCTCTTGCTGCCAAGTCAAATAGTTAGTTGACGCAACAGGTTAACTTTATAGAGCACAAAGTATTGCATACTTTTGGGGCTTCACAAAATGGCAATATTTTCAACTGTAAGGAAGAACTAGATAGATAGATTAGAAAAGAATCAAAAAATGTTTAATAAAAGTATAAAATAGTAATAGAGATTGTTGGTTAAAATTAAAATTATCAGTAAATAAAATTTCAGCAACAAAATATTAAAATATATATGGAAAAATTTACCAAAATTCAATTTATAAAAGTTTTTCCAGAAATTGAAAGGCCATTTACCACATTTCTTTTTTTACATTTCATGTAAATCTTTATTTCATTCATTGTGTAAATTTTGTTGGTTTTATCAGTTATAAATTTAATTTCTTTTTTTTTTCTCTTGTTGTAAGCCTGTTTTCAATTTGTTTGCAAGTGTCTAGCTATAAATTGATTATTTTTAGCATATTCGCATGTGTTTTTCTTCATCGTATTGTAATTATTGTATAATTCAAAAGTCAAGTCATTTTTCATAAGACGAACAATTTCCCTTTTCAATTCGATATATTTTATGGTTTTATCAACTGCGAAATGTTGTGCTTGCCAGATGAAAAGTCAAATTTCTACATAGTTTATAATTTTTTTGTTTTTTTTTTAATTTTCGTTTTATTTATTTTGATATTAACTAAAAAGTTTCGTTTCGCTTATTTGTATGCATTTAAAGAATACAATTTCTATATAGTTTCGAGCTTAGCCTTTTCTTTCTTGTATGTGTGTGTTTGTGTGTATATGTTGTGTATGATGCTTGGACAAGGCCAAATTAAATGTATGTTAATATAAATGTAAATGTAAATTAAGACTACTTAAAATTTGGTTTTACGCTAATTTACACAAAAAATACACAACTAAATAATTACAACTATGCTTAGAAAAAAACTCAAATTAGCACTAAGCTTAACATTAAAGTGATGTTTATGCTGATGTAAATATGTATATGTATGTGTTGTATTGTATGTTTTGTTGTGTGTATTGGTTGACGGGTTTTTTGTACAAAGCTTTTTCAATAAATTATTTGTGACGGATTTGTTTAGTAACTGTGTGAGAGAGAGTTTAACATTTGTAAACTGCACTGACAACATCGATAAGGCAAGTTCAATAGGCGGCAATTGTTACTACTCGTAGTTAAAGTGACGGTTGTTGCTTCACGTGCTGAGTACTTACACATTATCATTATCAATTATTAAGCTTAAATTTTGGTTTCTTTTAAAGTCTAAGTAAAAGGCACTGATTCGATTCGATTCCATATTCAATTGTAAGCTATCTGGACTTGTGTCTGTCTGTCTGTCAGAGGGGGAGATGTAGTGCGAGGTGCAACGAGTTCACATTGTATCAAAAAACAACAACAACAGCAACAACAATGATCACAACAACCGTCAACTCTCAATGCTGCGTGTTTCCATTTGTATTTGTTTGTGTGTGTGTGTGTGTGTGTGCAATGAAATATACAAAATAATAATACATTATGTAATTACTAAAAATGTAATTGAAATACGTGTGTAATGTGTTTTTTTTTTATAATTTTTGTTTTGTTTTTTTATATAAATTGTAATTGTTTCGTTTGCTACATTTAATTTACATACATTTATTTGCTAATACATAAAAATGTGCATGTGTGTGTGTTTTTGAGTGTGAATTCCATATTATTTTCTTCTTTGCTAATTTTATGTGCATATGGGTAATTGTTATTATTATTGAAAGCTGCCTCGTTTACTAGTTTCCATTATTATAAACATTTAATTTTTGTTCTTCTTCTTGGTATTCGCTTACTTTTAACTATGAGTATGAGATGAGTTTTGAAAGCAGATTTTGCAATGAGTTTGTTTTCTTTATATAATGTATTGTTTGCATGTGTTTCTGTGTGAGTGTATATGTGAGTTTTTATGTGTATGAATGTGCTTGGTTTTGGTTCAATAATTTAATATAATTTAAATATGTTGTATTATGTTTTAGTTTCAGTTAGAGTTCTTTATACTTATGGTTTACTAAATAAAGCATTCAATTTAACATAAACTTGCATAGCTATACTTTTTAATTTATCGATTTTTATAGTAATAGAATATTATAGTGTAGTACAGTATGGTATATAGTATAGGTAAGTAGTTATGATGCCTAAAGGTCTATGTAATAATAGCAAAGCAGTTACAAATAATAGTCGCAATTTAATTTATACATACAAGTATCAAGACAAGGGAGCGCCTAAATTATATAAAGATGTAAATGTAGCATAGCTTATAGCAAGAATCATAATACCATAGCTAGAGCTTGTTTTGGATATATAATCATATTCATAGTCGATTTTGTGTATCGCTCTCAGACACAGCAAAAAAATATAATAATAGCAATATTAAACAATTTCGACACAGAGAAAAAAAAACTAAATGGAAAACTAAAAAAACAAAAATTGATTTGTAACACAAAAAACTTAGAATAAACTAATCGATACAATGTATGTATATATATCATAATGGGGGAGTATACAGTATATGTTTGTATATAATATATAACATGTATGCATATAATATATATCTACGTATATATAGAGTGTTTTATGGTATATATAATAATTATCATTATAACATAAACGTGGCGTCGCGTTTCGAGTTTTAATAAAGTCCTCTAAATTTGCTACGCTGTTACATATTGTATTCTTTTTTTTAGCGTTACATTATGCATCTACTTTATTATCGAGTATTACATAATTTAGTGCAAAGTTCGCTTGGCTAACAATTAACGCATGTCTCCAGACTCTTTATTTCGTTGTCGATGTTTCTCGATTTGCTGTTGTTGCTGATGCTGCTGATGTTGTTGTTGTTGTTGCTATTGTGGTGGCGTCTTCAGCAGTAGAATATCTTTCTTGCGCGTGCGACTTCCATTCGCATTGAGACGCTGATAGAAATAATTGCGTCCAATTTTACGCTGCAACTTGTAGAACTTGCCAGCTAGGAACTTTGTTATGCTCTGCACATAATCATGCACATCCTCGTGATCCTCCAGCAAATGTATCGAGATGATGTCGATTTTGATCTTGTCAAAGGGCAGCGTCTGCAAGATCTGTAAACCAAAAAATCATATATTACAATTTTGCATACAAATCTTAAACGTATTACAAGCCAAGGGTATTAAAATCTTCAGCATGCCGAAGTTTCCCTTTTGTCTCTCTGGCTTTTACTCACCTCCAGCTCATGCCCCTGCACGCCCAGACTGAGCAAATCGAATTCGGTGCGCTCACATGCCAGCATGATTGTGTAGAGCGGAAAGCATTTGATACGCGAATTAAACCACGATGTCTCCTCATCGTGCAAACTATTAATGCGCACATCCTCGTTGTGTATGGTAATCTGTGAAAAATAGATGAAAAAATTAATAGATAATTCCGATTATGACGAAGTTTGTTTAAGAAATGCGAGAGGTTTTGCAAACATATATTTGTGCACAAAAATCGACTGGCACAAATATTTTTAAG
Organism: Drosophila suboccidentalis; assembly: GCA_037043435.1. Classification (NCBI taxonomy): domain Eukaryota; kingdom Metazoa; phylum Arthropoda; class Insecta; order Diptera; family Drosophilidae; genus Drosophila; species Drosophila suboccidentalis. The sequence goes on along the minus strand of JBAMBK010002152.1, from coordinate 6,410 downwards.
AGTCGAACCAAATTTAAAATGTATTTAATGGCTTTTCAATTAATTTAAAAACTGAATTTACATCAAATCAAACAATTTGAACGAAATGAATTATTTAAGAATATAATTTTTTAACATTAAATTTAATTTAGTGCAACTAATTTAAAATATTGTCAAGTCTCTCAACAACAAAGCTGGTCTAGCGCTTTAGAGTCTTACAAGAGTTTTGTCCGGTATGTAAACTCACCTCTTTGGGATAGGGATTGGGCGAGACGCAGGCATGCACCACCTGCATGCGTTGCCGTTGCGCGTTCTGTTTGCGCAACGTGAAATACCAACGTGGCTCCGGCTCCACAAGGATGCCCATCCAATTGAGCTGCTCGCTCAGCCAGGGCGCCGTTATCAGATGCGCCAATGGACCGCTCAGCGATTGGATGACCGCCCCATTCAGTTTGCCACCCACCAAATCGGATACATAATGTGCCAGCTGATCAGCGACACTGTTGCCATTGACATGGCTACTGTGCAAGTTGCCGCTGCTGCTGCTGCTGCTGCTGATGATGCTGCTGTTGCCCGTGCCGGCGGTTGCAACAGCTGCCGAGGCTGAGGTCGCTTTGCCTGAACTGGAGATGGCGGCGCTTTTGGCCATATACATGGGATACCTGTGCATATGGATCTGGCGCAGGAATGCAATAAGTGTGGGATCGTCTTGCGGCACGCTGTTCAATTCGTAGTCGCGCGACATGTTCAATCGAAACTGCTGATGTCGAATTTCTGCAAATAGAAGTAGATAGAAACAGAGGGGAATTGTTAGTCAGTATTAGTAATCATATTGTTGTTGCTCGACTGGGTAATTAGATTTAATTAAAACTTGTTGCACCACTGGACGCTGACCAGCCGCACTTGCCGCGCCCGGAATTGTGGCGTGTGGCGCATCAACTTCGATGCGCTTCGTTGGCATTTGAAGCGCATTGACCAGATTTGCATTGGCAAATTGAGTGCGCCAAGTGGTGGAGCTTAAGGAACGAATTGGCAATGGAACACTCACACACACACACACCACACATCTCACACATTCATTCAGGCAACAATGTAATATTCTTTCTTTGTAATTGAAGTTCAAATTTGCATTAATTATTGTTTTTTTGAAGTAAACATGTTTCATTCTCAACTTGTTTCCTTTCATGGCATTGCATATGGCATAACTAAAAGTGTGACCGTTCTATGTACAGTTTACCATTGCAATTTCTATAAATTGTATTGAAATAGTTGATAATTATAATTAACATAAATAAACAGTTCTATTAATAGTTTGAAATCACAATTTGATTGATTCAATAAATTATGAAAAAAAATCTCGCAAAAATTTCACTATTGCAACAAAAATATCATAAATTACATCTAAGTCTAATAGCTCTGCCCTGACAAATTGACATAAATTTCCCGCGAAAGTTAAAAGTGTGAGGTTTCGAATCGAAGGTTAAATACCATTGCCAAAAGCGGAATGAAGGGAGTGAGAAATCAACCAACTTGACAGCGACCTCAGCTGACTCAAATGAGCCTTGAAACTATGCCAGCGTTGGTCGTTGGGACCAGACCGGCCGGTAGGTAGGCCCATAAAATATAATGAGCGCACGGCCTTTGATATTTAGTTCATGTGCCTCATTTTCCCCCCTCCAGCTTGCCGCACAACTCAACTACAACATATACATGCTCTCATATATTATATATGTGATATATAACGATTTGTTGTAGTTCACTTTTAGTGCCTTCATGTAACATTTATTTGCTATTCACACTTTCCTTGCGCCAATTTCCACTTTTTGTTTCAGTTTACCTGTGTTCACAACGAGACACAGCGAGAGAAAGAGGCACAAAATGCTCGTAAAAGCCCAAAGAAATTAAAATATATATAAAATGTACTCGTAATTGTGGCAAGTGCTTGCAACCAGATAAAGGGGTTAGAGAGGCGTGTCCAGCGAATCGTGTCTGTGTCGCATCAATTGTGAGGTTAGGTACAAAGCGGTATGAAACATTGTGAAAATTTACATAATTTAAGAATTTTAAGCTTAAAGTTGTTCACAGTAGAACACTTATCAAATAATTATTTTAGAAAATTTAATAATGCCACAAATTGTACGATAATAATATCATAAAAAATTATAATATAAAAACGTAATGGAATGGAACAAACTCTTTAATAATTATCATACGATTATCTACAAGTATTTACTTATTTTTACTGCACTTGCTGTCAGTTTCACTGCTCTTAGTCAGCACACAAATTGTTCAGGTCTACTCGTAAGATCGACCCACTTAGATAAGGCTCGAATTGATTGAGTTTTCTTTGGCGCTTTTAGGCCAATAAATCAGCTCGGTGCGCGTTACATATTAACTGTTGGCACATGGCCCAAAACAGGCAGTAACAATTTAGTAAACTAAAGTATATTGTCGGTTATCACACACAAAAGTCTAACATGGAAGGAAACCATTTTGAATAGATTCAAACAAGCAATTACACGAATCGGGAGTTGTAGAAATCAATAATAAAAGTGGCAATAGAAATGAATAATGCTCGTACAACAAAAGCAAAACTGACGCAACTATACAAGGGTCAGAGAGGGGCACACGCAATCCAGGCCATATTACACAACAAGGGTAACATTGCCCCGATATGCAAAAGGCAAACAAGAGGGAAAAAAGTTTTTCATTTTAATTTTTTTTTTTTTTGGTAGGTTTCTGTTTATATGCTAACAAATGTTGTTTGTTTGAATATTCTTTATTAAAGAACTTTAAGCGCTCTTGTAATTGAAAATGCATAAAAGTTGTTGTCGCTTTTGTTGAGTTATTGAATAGGGCGTGGTTGCAACGGGGCAACGCAACTTTGACAGACTACTACCCCTGACAGGGCTGCCTCTACCCTGAACTGGGCTAACTGTGCCTGCCGCCCGAGGGGGGACAACATCAGTCTCCAGTCACCGGTCTCAAGTCTTTAAGTTTGCCGCCGCTTAACCGCAATTAAACGTTCCTCGAAATTATTTTTTCGGGCCTTGCCCTGTCAATTTGTCTTGCCACCCTGATGACCGTTGAATGGATGTTGAACGTTGTGCATTGCACACACTCAAGGATCGACCCCTTGTGCAAATTAGAAATGTCAGCTTTTTGACGCCGAAATTACTGAGCCCCGAGGCCAGATTCCATTTCTCATCTTCCTCTTTTTATTTCACTTTATATTATTTCTTTTAATGCGGATTTACATACATATGCTAGCATTTAACTGTTTGTCAGACGCAGCTGTCTGTGTTCCATTCCATTTCGTTCCTGCCTATTTTTCTGCTGGTAGACAAATCTATAAACCATTCATTTAACCTCTAATCGCCGTCCGTTTGTAATGTGATCTGTGGGCCCTAATAATAAACTCAACTGTCTGCGGTATCAGATTTCCACAGCTAATAGTGGGCATACATTTTCTTTTTTCCTCTCCCTCTCTCACTATGTCTCTGCCTCATAAACTTGGCGCACTTTCCTTTCAAATTACGGCCAACAGCGTTAATTAGTCCAAGTTTTCACTTGAGCATTTCGTTTCATTGCCGTCGCGTTACGTTTTCATTCGTTTCGGGGGCCAAATTACCAAATTGTCGCCGTTTCGCCCAAATATTGTTGTTGCCATTTTATTTTTTACGATCCCAGCGAGCAACTGTTTCATGTATACATTATAATAAACTTTATGGTCATTTTGTGACCAAAATGTTTATTTCAGTTTTATTTTTTTGATATCTTTTTGGCGAAATTTACATGAAGCCGGGCGAGAAATAGACAAAGCCGATTCGCATTGCCTTAAATGATAAACAATAGCAAGAGTTTTATAAATACGGCGACAAGTAACTAAAAATGGAGCATTTAAGTTTATATCTCAAGTACCAATTTGAATAATAATCAGCTGAAGTAATTACAAATTTATGTGTTTCATTTCCGTTTGTACCTAACCTCAAAAACAGATTTTATTATATATTTTAATGTTAACATGTATATATGATTATATTATCATATAATTATTAATTTAATTGTATTATTTTATTATTATTTTACGATTCAACCCAAAAATTCAACATATTTTCAGACAACCATCTGCGTGACTTGAAAGACTTGCCACAATTGAATGAGCGTCGGGAACTCACACGTTGAAGAAGATGCCAAGAAATTGCGCAATTCACTCGAGTGCAACCATTAAAAGAGGGTTGCAAAAACCTGATACCAAAATGCGGGTGTCTTTGAGCCACGTTCCAAATGAGGTAGAGTCGCCACAGAATGGCGCATGCTGTGATAATGCTCTTTGAGCTTTGCTTTTCAAATTGAGCACTCGCTGCGCTTTCTCTCTGAGCGCCGGAGGGGTTGAAGGGGCAAGAGACTCTGATCTCTAAAAGTGCAACCAACAGCGGGGGTGGCAACACACCATAACTAACTACACACAACACAAATACAAGCACGAAATTATGAATCACAGGGCGGTGGAGTGACATCCGGTGGGCAGTGCAGGAACAGCGAGGGGGAGAGGAAGAGGGCGATGGGACTTGAGTTGTAGTAATACCCATAGTAGAAACAGGCGACGCAACGGGGCGGGAATTGTCTGGCAAGGGAACAGGCAAAATGAAAATGTCGTGCTGCTTAAAGGGAATTAAGTCATTAGTGTGCGCGTACGTGTGTGCATGTAAGTATGTGAGTGTATGTATGTCTCCATCTCTATTGTATATTTCAATTAAACTTGCAATTTGCAAATTGTCACCCGTCGTCGGACGTCTGTCGTCGGTTGTTAGTCGTCAGTCGTAGAATGTGGTGTAATCACCACAAGTGTGAAGATAATGCCTGCTTAACATGATTAATTCAATGATTGTCACACACACACACCCCTACCTAACCCCGCCCTCCCACTACCCTTCTCTCACTTGCTTATCGCACTTGGCCCTCAAAATAGTCAAACAAGCCAACATGTTTACCTCTAAAAACAGCGCAAAATGTGGCAATGTTTCAAGATTTGGGCTAATGCGATTTATGCGCTTATTGTTGCTATTCTTGTTATTGTTGTTTTGCAGTTAGCAGGTGAGGCTAATGACATTTGCCAGACGCTCGCAAGTCGCCCGCAGGCGAAGCGAGAATCGTGCAGATGCGCCACGCGATGTCAACAACGTGAAAAGCGAAAAGCCGGGCGCCTTAAAAAAAAAAAAAAATGGAGCAAAGCATAGAAGGAAAAAATGGGGCGTTGTTGCATTTTTTGGTAGAAGTAGTCAGAGAGCAGTCAGCCAGCCAGTCAGTCTATACGGCCAATTGGTTTTCAGGCGTTCATAAGTAGGCTATGACAATGTGTGTCTATTATAACCGAAAGAGAAGAAAGGGGAAACTAAGAAATGCAATTGGGTTATGTTCATGTAACTAAGTTAGTTGTCGAGTTATCTAGCTGAAATTTGGCATATAAAAAGAAGAATTGTAGTATTATCCATTTATGACAGAAAACTAGTTAAGTCGAAGAAAATAGAAAAGAAATATTGCAATAGATTTTAATCTACTTTATTAGTAACCTCAAGTAACTTAGTTTCAACTCGAGCTACGATGCTGAAACTTTGTATGTGGCTGGAACAACTATTGCAAGAGCTATTTGTAATAGTCATAAATGATCTACCAACAGTTTTACCACACTCTCGTGTACTAATGTATGCCGATGAAGTTAAAAAATCCGTTGCAATATAAAGATTGGCCATGCCATATCAGATTGCAGGAAAATCTTGGTGCCGTGTGAATTTTTAAAATTAAAACTGTTCTAAATGTAACGTAATGACTTTTTACCGCACTAACCCTTATTTGGCGTTATACTCGCTCAATTGAATCGGTACAAAAAACTTTCTTCTCTCTATACACTACGTGGCCTTACTTGAACAGTGACGTGAGACTGCCTTCGTACTCTAGTAGACTTTTATTAATAGACCTTCTTTTTTTTCAAATCGTAGAATTATGCTTGGTACTATTTTTATGTGTAAGCTGGTGGTGACTTTGACTCTCAATGTCACGATCAACTTTCCTGTTCCTCGTAGAGTAGTATCTAGAAATTTGATTCCTATTTCTCTTCCTATCTGTAGATCTAACTATGCATTGCATGAACCTTTTAGAATGTTGTGTTCGGAATACAATAGACTTTTTATATCGTTTCCGAAGCTAACTCCACTTCTAATTCAAAAACTTTCGCCACTAACCCATTTAGCTAATAATTAGTTTAGTATTTTTTTTATTTTTTTTTAGTACTTTAATTCTATATCCGTTTTCATATTTTATGTCCGTAACTTTCTATCTTCCTTCTCTCCTCGCGATCGCGATCTCCGCGCGTAACAAGCTAAGGCTTGGTGTCGCTTGGACCACTTGAACTTACATACATAGTACGTCAA